>CAUYRT010067462.1:0-57692 GCA_963574885.1 Lepilemur ruficaudatus | reverse complement strand
TCGAACTCCTCACCTTGAGCGATCCACCCGCCTCGGCCTCCCAGAGTGCTAGGATTACAGGCATGAGCCTCCGCGCCCAGCCTTTCCATTATTTACTTTTAATTAGTTTGTATATTTATAGTTAAAATTGACTTCATGAAGAAGCACATAATTGGATCTTACTTTTACATCCAATTTAACCACCTCTACCTTTAAATTGGGGAAGGTTGAAAATTATATTTAATTTGGTTAACCATATGATTATGTTGCAACCAACCATACTGCTATTTATTTTCTATTTTCACACTTTATTTATTCCTTTTTCCTCTATTTCTAACTTCTTTTAAATTAATTAAGTATTTTTATGATTCTGTTCTACCTCCTTGACTGGCTAAATAGTTTTAACTCTTTGTTTTTTCTTTAGAGTTTATAACATACATATTTAATCTACCACTATCTAGCTTCAAGTAATATTGCCCCACTTCACATATAAAATTTTATTTATATTACAGTACTCTTTTCTCTTTCCCAATCTTTGTGCCATTGCTATCATCTGTTTTGCTTCTATGTATACTATTCAAATTGTTATTTTTTTATTTACCAGTCAATTATCTTTTAAAGAAATTTAAAAATAGGAAAATTATAATTGATTTTTGCCTGCATACTTTTTCTATCGATCAGTCCTTGCATAGATCAAGATTTTCATATTTCTGAAGGACTTCCTTTAACTTTTTTTGCAGTGTTGGTGATGAATTCCTTTCACCTTCCAAAAAATGTCTTTTTTTCATTCTTCTTGAAAGATTTTTTTAAGGCTATGGAATTCTAAATTGATAGGTGGTATTTTTCTTTCTGTGCTTTAAAGGCCACAGTGATCCTAACTGGCATTCTTACCTTCATTTCCTGTACATGTAACTTTTTCCTTTGGCTGTTTTTAAGAAATTTTTTTCCCCTTCACTGGTTTTAAGCAATTTTATTATGATGCACCTTCTTGCAGTTTTTGTCATCTCTCTTACAGTTGGTGTTTGTGAGCCTCTTGAACCTGTGGTTTATAGTTCTCATCAATTTGAGAAAACTTAAGTCATTACTTTTTCAAGTATCTCTCTGCCCTCCTTTTCTACTATAGGGATTCTGTAATTGGGATGTATTTTAGGCTATTTGATATTGTACAACTCACTGACGCTGTTCATTACTTTTTCACCCCTTTTTCTCTGTTCAGTTCACCCTGGATAGTTTACATGATGTGTCTTCAAGTTTACTGAAGCATCCCTCTTCCATGTCTAACTTGGCCATCCCATCCAATGCCTTTTTCATCTCAGACATTGTATTTTCCTTCTCTAGAAGCTCAATAATCTTCCATGCCACTCTTTAACATGTTTGTGGTTTTTTTGTATCTTTTTGAGTACACAGTACATTAAAAGTTGTTTTATTGCTAATTCCATCATTTTTGCCATTTCATTGATTGATATTTTCCTCCTTATTGAGTCTTATTTTCCTGCTGCTTTGAATACCTGCTAATTTTTATTGGATGCCAGACATTGTGAAGTTTACTTTGTTAAGTCCTGTATATTTTGTGTAAGTGAAATATGTTTAGACCTTATTATGGGACACAATTTGAAAAACGTTTGATCATTTTAAGGCTGATTTTTTTGCTTTGTTTGATGGAACCAGAGCAACCATTAGTCTAGGGCTAATTTTTCCTTATTAAGAGGAAATGTTTTTTTCTGAGTGCTCTTTTTTTTTAAATATCAATTTTATATTAAGGTAATAACAAACATGTTATAAAATTTAAAGCAACATTTACATGCACGTCAAAGAGAAAAAAGAGAACTTTTTTAAAAAATCATGTTTCTTAGAGCTACTTTGGGCTAGATTCTTAGAAACTCAGAGTATTTATTCACTTTCTCTACTTGAATGATTACCCTGAGAAATAGTGACAGTGCTCTTTTTGATGCCCTGTATTTACAAGATTTTTTTTTCACGTTAACTAGTGGAAACACAAACTATCCCTGGCTCTAAGTGAGCTGTAGACATTGTTCTGACTGCTCCTTTCTGGGGACACTTTTTTCCCCTAGCTGAGGGTAATTTTCTCACATGAAGGTGCTGATCAGTACTCAGCTGAAGACTATAGACGCCATCTGCAGACTCTTTGATCTCTCTCTGTGCATCTCTCTTCTCTCCAGTTATCTGCCCTGCAAATTCTAGCAACTTTGACTTCTCAGAAAGCTCAACTCTGTCTCCTAAGCTTAGGCACAGAGTCAGGCTCTGTTTGAGATCCTCCTCCCTGTGCTATGGCCTAGAAACTCTCCAAGCAGTAAACAGAGCAATCTTAGAGCTCATTTCATTGTATTTTCTTCTCCCAGGTATTATTGTCCTACAGTGATTGTTCTCCAATGTCTGAAAAATCATTTTCATATGTTTTTCTGACTGTTTAGTTGTTTAAGGTTGGGGGGAGCAAATCTGTGCTCTTGTTACTCTGTCATGGATGGAAATATTTAATAGAAATTATTTATTCATACTACTAATATGGTTTAAAATTTTTAAAGTAATTACATCTTAAAAGAATTTTTATTAAGCTTTTATATTTTTTTCCAAATTCAAATATCACTTATAATTTATCCTTTAAGCTATACATTCAACAAATTTTTAATGAACATGGCGTATGTCCTTGACAATGTTCTAGCTTTGGACAGTACAGAAGGGAACAGACATATCAAGTCTATGATCTCATGGAATTTATATTATAGCTGTAAGGTATGGCTAGTAATTATATATGGAAGAACATAAATATCATACTGTCTTATAATGATATGTGCAAAAAGCAATACAAAGCGCATGAGGTCAGAAGTTGCACTGGTGGGGGGAAAGATGCACTTTAGCTGGGATAATGAATGAAAGCCTCTCTGATGAGGTAATATTGAACCTAACAGCTAAAGGATCAGGGTGAACTTTGTGCATAACCAAGGAGTGTATAGAAAGCATATCCAGGAAAAGAGAACAGCAAGTTAAAAAGGGAGCTTCTGTAAAACAAAGATTGGAATGGGGTGTACAGTTTTCTGAATAAAGGAAAATGGTACTGCAGACGTAGGTCAGTGCTAAATTGCATTGAGCCTTGTAGGTTGTGATTTATGCTTTCAGAAAAACTAATATAGAATGGGTTCTAGGTGGTAAAAAATGGAAGCAAATGTACTAGTTAGGAAACTGATGCAGTAGTTCAGGTGAGTGATCATGGTGGCTTAGCCTTGATGGTAAATGGATTAAAGATATACTTTGGAGATACCATCCATGAGATCTATAGATATATTGTATATGGGGGAAGGAAAAGGGTGATTTGGGGTAAAGAGTGAATCAAGGAAGACATGAAGATTTCCAAGTCTTTGACTTGAACAATCGGGTACATGATGGAACTTGTGACTGAAATGGAGACTGTAAGAGAAGCAGGCTTAGGAGAAAGGTAACAAATGTTCTATTTCACTGTGTTAAATCTGGATGTGTTAAATTTCCAAGTGGAAATGTCAAGTAGGTTGTTGAATATATGTTTGGACTTCAGGGGAAAAGTCAAGCCTGGAAATAAAAAAACTATTCATTTTGCATTATATAATTTCATTTTCTTTTACCTGGTGACATTTTTCTATTTGAAAACTCTTTGGCCTGCTTCTCTCCGGACCCCAATTACTCACCTTTTAGAGAGGTCCAAGGGTACCTTGAATATTCCAGGCTATAATTGAACACAGGCGAGAGTGGAGCGCCCTCTGATGGAAAACTGACAAAGGCTTGGGACACTGGAGTATTCACATGATAAAATGGGAATTAGGGACTTCCCAAACAGGTAATAAGAGGAATGGTCATAGGAGCGTAAATATATGAATTGGGCTAGCTGTTAAGAAGAAACGAGGAGTAATTGGGAACTAATACAAAAGGGAGAATGCATGTTTTATAACAGGAATGCTATTCAGTTCTAGCCCAATGTTATGTGTAGAATGCAGTCCCAGTTTTGAGAGAGATGATTTTTTAAGCCAAACGAGAAACACATACTATTATGTAAAACACTCTTTGGATTAAAATAATACAACAAAACATGTATGTTGATAAGATTGGTGGATTGTAGCAGTGTTAACATCCCAGTTGTCGTATTTTACTATTGTTTTGGAAAATGTGGCTATTGGAGGAAACTGGGTAAATGGTATGTAGGCTCTCTCTGTCTTATTTCTTACAATTGCATCTGAATCTATAATTAACTCAGAAATAGTTTAATTTTAAAAACTAATTACTTTTTCAGTGGGTCAAATTCACCACAGGGACCACTAGTTTGTAACTTTTATATTAAGGAAAGAAGATATATAGAGAGTCAACAGTTTAGAAATATGGCCCCTAAAATCCTACTATAGAAAGCGATGAGGTATTTATTTGTTGGTCTAACAATCCTAATCTTAAGCACATCTATAATGAGAAAAGGGAGTTCCTATCCTTTGACCTCAAACACCAAAGCTTGCTCCATTCCCTGGAGGAATGGTCAAGAAGGTAATTGTTCAGGGGAGCCAGGGCAGTTGTTACATCAAATTCCAAGAAATTATATACTGCTCTCTGATTCTTACAATCCAATATTTGAAATGATGTCTTATATCAGAAGAAATGTAGTAATCCAGAATAAGTGAATGCACCCTCTTTCTGGATGATTTATTCATTTAACTAGTTAATACAATAGGAGAACATAGTTTAATGGAATACCATTTATAGATGAGGCAGTTGAGAAATAGACCTTGCAGAGCTTGAGCAAACATACCTACACACATTCAATGTAGAGCATAGAGATAGTCCCCAACTCATGATGGCTGACTTAGGATTTTTAACTTAACAATGGCACAAAAACAATACACATTCAGTAGAAATTGTACTTTGAATTTTGAATTTGATCTTTTCCCACGCTAGCAATATGTGGTACCATATTCTCTGGAGATGCTGGCAGTGGCATCGAGCCACGGCTCCCAGTCAGCCACACGGGTATAAACCACCAGTACCCTATGGTGCACTGTGTTGCCAGATGATTTTGCCCAACTGAGCAAGTTTAAGGTAGGCTATGCTAAGCCAGGATGTATAGTAGGATAGGTACATTAAATGCATTTTTGACATATGATATTTTTAACTTATGATGGGTTTATCCAGACATAACCCCATCATAAGTCAAGAAGCATCTGTACATGAAAAATTTTTAAAGGGGCTATTTTTTATCTATAAAATTGTAAGTATTGCAATTCAACTTCAAAAAATGTCAAATATTTCGAGGAATTCATCTTATTGCTTATTAAACAAGTTCTGTGCTACATATTGCTCAGATGGCTCATACTCCTCCCCACTCCTGAATTCAATAATTATTCCAGCCCAGATGATTAATAAAAGATGAAATAAGACAGAAGAAAAGGGAGAACAATTTGCAGAGGAGTCACACAATAAGTCTTGGTAATGGAAGCTAATGTTCTAGAAAACTTTATTTGAAACTGCCATCCTCAACAGCACACCTTCCAATCCAACATCACCACACATGGAGATTGGGATTGGGGGTTAATGATTAGTTACACCTTTTCTCTACCCCATAATTTGATGTTAGCCAATAGAAAAGTAGACATTTGTAACAGACATATAGAGATCAAAATATCAGCATTACTACTTGTAAGGCTATGTTAAAAGATCAGATGAGAGACTATATACTTTCTCCCAAGTCTAGCTATTGGAATTCTCTGTTGGAGGGCAAATTTGGGTCTACAGAGCTGACACAAGAAACCAGAAATGCTTATTCAGTTAAGAGCCAGTGGTGAAGAGAGAGGAAGATAGTGTGGGGGAGGGAGAGAGAGGTAGAGAGAAAATGCATCCCAATTAAGGCTATAAAGGACACGACAACCCAAAGCAAAACTGTAAAATATACATCTGTCTTAGAATATCCCCACTTAAACAATATTTTAAATATTATATATATATGTATTGATCTAGAATTGTGTGTGGCTTTGAGATATAATGATAAATAAGAAGCAGTCCTTGTACATAAAGATTCTACAGTCTAGAAGACATAGGCAAGGTCAAGATATACTTATGAAATTATATAAAATAATTAATATGAATGATTATATAACATGAAAAATAAATGCTGAAATAACCATTTTTTAGAAACATGTACTTATAGATACTGATATATATAGTTGAAAATATGCGTCAAAATTATTGAACTTAGAAAACTGTCATTTTTTATTTTGCTTTATATGTTTTATCTTATTTCTTTCTAATTTGATCTTGAGGTCTCTCTCTGCAGAGCTGCTATAAACTCTAGCCCTGCCCTGATGGGGCTCCAGGGGATTTGGTCATAAATGTTTGCAATGTATCTTTCAGAGGATACTTCTTTATTCTGGTGAATTGCCTAATGCCTAAGTGTCCCACCCGTGACTAGGCATCCCGTTCATAGGAAACTAATTTATACTGGCAGAAACTTTTGTGGCTGTTGTGTGACTTGTGTCTGGTTTATTCCTGTCAAGATAGCCACTCTCTAGGAGATCCCTGACTGGGAGACAAGTCTCAAGTGAGACACAGAGGCGGCAATACAATAAAAACACATGAAATAACACAAAGCAGTTTATTACTGACAATTCCACTCTATGAGGGCTGATGAGAAGGCCACCCAGGCAATGCATTCAACTAGGTGGGGCAGGGGCAGGGGGGCGAGAGAGAGGGGGAGAGCAAGGGAGCGAGCAAACCAGCAAGAGTGCCCCATGGGCTGATGTGATTTTCCACCCCTCTGTATCGTTATGCACTCCTCCCTTTACACCTCATTTTGTTCCTCTGATCTCAGCAGGCATTTGAGTTTTGTCTAGACTACTGTTAATATCTCCCTCTATTCTTGGGGAGGCCCTGAGCATGTGACAGAATCCAAAGTCAGGCCCTTCAGTCTCAGAGTATACGCTCTATTAAGCAATAAAAATTATGTATTTAGAAAAAATCTTTTCTATAAGGTCAATTTTTTTGGTTCTTAAATTTGGATTCCTAAAAATCGTTTTTCTGAGGTTATTTGGTGTACATAGGACTAAACAGTTGTTTACATTCAAATCCCTGTTTTTTCAATTGGGAGTTTTTGTAGGGTTCTATCAGAGGCCCAGGCTATTCATTTTACTTAAAATTTTTTGTTATTTATCTCCAGAAATTCCTCTTTTTGAAGAAAAACCCCTCTCCTACTGTCCTTGTTCTTTTTGTTTTTACACCTATCTTTTCTCTAATGGAAAAATTGATTCCTAAACTACTATTTGAACTTAAGAATACTAATTGTTCCTATCAGGGTTTTTTTTGGTGGGGGAGACAACAAACATATGAGCTTAAACTGCCATCCTAAGTCACTGTTAACTAATAGGCTACAGTCTAAATTATGGATCTGGAGAATATTGACAACCCCTACATTTTATATAATTTTCTTTTGGGAAATCTCCCATCTAAAGCAGGATGGTGTCACTTGTATAATTGGGTCATTTACTTTATACTTGGTTTGGAGCTGCAAAATGTGGAATATTCCACAGAATTGTCTTTTTTTAAATCATGATTTATTTTTATTTCAGCATATTACGGGGATTCAAATATTTAGGTTACATATATTGCCTTTGCTCCACCCGAGTCAGAGCTTGAAGCATGTCCATTCCTCAGATGGTGCACACTACACCCATTAGGTGTGAATATACTCATCCCCTCATCCCCCTCCCACCTGCCTGACACTCGATGAATATTACTTTCTACATGTGCATATACGTGTTGAACAGTTAGTGCCAATGTAATGATGAGTACATGTGGTGCTTGTCTTTCCGTTCTTGTGATACTTCACTTAGTAGAATAGGCTGTAGCTCTATCCAGGATAATACAAGAGGTGCTAGATCACCACTGTGTTTTTGTGGCTGAGTAGTACTCCATGGTATAAATATACCACATTTTATTAATCCACTCATGTATTGATGGGCACTTGAGTTGATTCCACGTCTTTGCAATTGTGAATTATGCTGCTATAAACATTAGAGTGCACTTGTCTTTTTCATAGAATGTCTTTTGTTTCTTTGGGTAGATGCCCAGTGATGGGATTGCTGGATCAAATGGTAGTTCTACTTGTAGCTCTTTGACGTATCTCCATATTACTTTCCACAGAGGTTGTACTAGTTTGCAGTCCTACCAGCAGTGTAGGAGTGTTCCTATCTCTCGGCATCCACACCAACTTTTATTGTTTTGCGACTTTTTGATAAAAGCGATTCTCACTGGAGTTAAGTGATATCTCATTGTGGTTTTATTTGCATTTTGCATATGATTAGAGATGTTGAGCATTTTTTCATATGTTTCTTGGCCATTAGTCTGTCTTCTTTGGAAAAGTTTTTGTTCATGTCCTTTGCCCACTTTTTAGTGGTGGTGGTTGATTTTTTCCTTGCTGATTTTCCTGAGTTCTATATAGATTCTAATTATCAGCCCTTTATTAGATGTGTAGCATGTGAATATTTTCTCCCATTCTGTATGTTGTCTGTTTGCTCTCATGATAATTTCCTTGGCTGTGCAGAAACTTTTTAATTTGCTCAGGTCCCATTTATTTATTTTTGTTGTTGCTGTGATTGCCTTTGGGGTCTTCTTCATAAATTCTTTCCCTAACGGCCAATGTCTATAAGAGTTTTTCCAACATTTTCTTCTAGAGTTCTTACAGTTTCATGCCTTAGGTTTCAGTCTGCTATCCTTCATGAGTTGATTTTTTTGAATGGTAAAAGGTGTAGATTCTGTTTCAGCTTCTACATGTGGCTATCCAATTTTCTCAGCACCATTTATAGAATAAGGATTCTTTTGTCCAGTGTATGTTTTTGTCTGTTTTGTCAAAGATTAGATGGCTATAGGAAGATGGTTTTATATCTGGTTCTCAGTTCTGTTCCATTGGTCTATGTCCCTGTTCTGTGCCAGTACCATGCTGTTTTAGTGATTATTAAAAGATTGAGGCTCACAGCTTGTGCAAACTCCAATGTCAGCACAGAAGTCATACCTACTGCATCACTGAAATACTTCCATTATTACAATCAGGCCAAGGGGGGAAATTGCTTTCTCACCAGGTCAATATTTGTTAAAAACTCACAGAGTATTGACTGACTTACTCTTAGGGTACTTCGTTTATAGAGCACTTTTTAATATTAAACAAGAAGAAAGTTTTAAATAACCTAAATTTAATATAGTACCCTCTTTCTCCTTGGAAACTTTCAAAAATTTTCTTTGAAGTCACTGTCAGAATATTATATGGGTGGCATCAAAATCAAAACTACTTCTCTGGCAACATTTGACCTTCCCCCACCAACCCCCAGGATGGAGCAGACATACTCTCTTTATATGGCCAACCTTATCTGATACACATCCAGTTAGACTAATAAGTAGATTTTTGTTCCTGTGCTCAGTCCAAATATCAACTTTGGCTCTAAAGTCTCTAAGCATTAATCTTCCCTTAACTATATGTAAAAATACTTGCTAGCATCTCTGTAAGTCCATCCAACTTTTCACAATGATTCATATTCGTATATTCTAGGTTTCAATATTAAGTATATTGGACACACATTGAAGCCACAAGCTAATGCAACACTTATAAGAGTATAACATTTTACCTTCTTTTCATCCTCCTCTTCCCTGTTTGCTAAGAGAAGGAAAAAGAGGAAAAAGGAAAATAAAGCTGTGAGGCTTCCTCTGAATTATCTTTTATCTATAACTCTTTCCTTTGAGTATTTTTTCCCTTTAGCTTGAAACTATTCCATTTTTAGGAGAAAGAGTGTATTTGGAACTGGTTTCTTGAAATTTTCTGGTAGAGTTGAAATATATAAAAAAGGAAATAGAGTGAAGGGAAGTATTCTTTTTTAAAAATTTCTCACTCATTTAGAAAGAAATAAAGAACAAATTCTATTCCTTCATTTTTATAAACATTTTTAATATTTTTGAAATTATGATATTTCTTTGAAAATAAGATTTTTACTTTTATATACTCAGTGTAATCGTCAATTTCCTTCGAAGTGTTATAGGATATATGCAGCGGTCTTAAAACTCACAGTCCACCTAGGACATTTACATTGTTTTCAAACTGGTTTTTAGATTTCTTTTGAATAATACAGTCCTTAATTTTTATAGCTGCCATTTAAAAATACATTCAGAAATTGAGTTTAGAAACACCTAGTTATGCCATTGAGAGTTTTATCTTGGCCAAACACTAGTATGCAAGTTTGAAAGGATATCTTGGTCAGCAGAGAGTTTAATTATGAAGCTATTAAGTAGTATTCTAACTTTTATTTTATCCCTGTTGCATTCCCAAATCACTTTCACTTTGACTACAGGAACGAGTAAATCTTAGTTCCAATAAATTCAGAGAATAGACACTTGGGCCTTTAAGTCCTTGGGAAATAATAGTGGATGCATTGATTGCTGCTATAACATGTAATTAAAGCCACACAATTCCATTTCTTTTGGTCTTGCATCAAGAGCTGTTGAGAGGCAAATGTCAATAGAGGAAGACTGCTTTCTTGAGAGGTAGATCTATTATTTACACAGTGACAGTCAGTGTCAAAGAGTTCTTCCAAACTAACATAAAGGAACACAGTGCCTGTTTAATAACTCAATATATTAATGACGTTGAATCCTCCAGAGTTTTCATTTTTAAAGTCAGACAATGACAGATTTGGAAAGATATCAAGGCTAGAGCAAAATCTTAAGTAATGAGAAGAATAACCTGACTTTTCAATCAGCACATTAAAACTATTGTGTGAATCTGCAAATCAAATTTCTCCTAATACCATGTTTCCTCCCCTCTTGGCTCTTAATATGGCAGGGGAGGGAGGGTGGAGACCAGTTTGGCCTTCAGCATCTTATGCTATTTTATTTGGCTCATGTTATGTAGATGTTGCTATCATACAAGGAGTTTATGTCTAATTTAACCTTAAATCAAAGGGTGTTTTGTTGCTATTGTTGTTTTAGTTTTTGCATTGGCTATTCCCTCTGCCTAGAAAACAGATCTTTGCCTGGCTGGCTCCTTCTCATCATTCAGGTCCTTGCTTGAATGATACTTTTTCAGAGAAGCATATCCTCCCCAAAATTTGTGCACATTCCACTACCATGTTTTATGTTATACCTTGTATTTTCTGTATCTTAAATTACCAGTGATATTTGGTTACCTGTGTATTGCCCATTTTTCCCATTATTTCCCTTATTATCTGTTTTATTCACTGTTGTATTCTTAGAACTCATGTAATAATTGTTCAATAATGGTGTGGAAGGAATGGAAAAATAAGAGGAGCAAAATAAGCTGATATGTTCAAATCTATTTACCTTTGAGGAACAACTGTTAAACACTTAGCCTACAGAAAATGTCACAAGAGGAATTCAAAAAGGTTTCCTTTTTATTATTTCTGCATATTACGGGGGTAAAAATATTTAGGTTACATATATTGCCTTTGCCCTAACCAAGTCTGTGCAAAAGCTTTCTGTTTCAAATTATATACTTAGTCTTTAAAGTGGCTCATAATTACCCTCCCAAATATAATTATGATTTTAGAATGAGTTGTCTAATATAAATTTTCAGGTGTTCAGAAATGGCCAAACTACCAGGTACCTTCGCAACCCTTGGCCACACAGTTTTTTGTTAGGATATTGTTATAGAATCTCTCAAGGCTCAGCATATAAATGAGAGCCTTTTCTGACCTGCACATAAATCTAGGCGTGAGCTATGGGAACTTAAGTCTAAAAAAGTATATGTGAAAAACAATGACCACAGAAGTTATAGGCCTGTCTGAAATCCTCTGTGACTAACAGTTTTTAACAAGAAATATTTAAAAATTAAATTAAATCTTTCTAAAAGAACTATTATTTGGTAGATATTTTATCTGAGGATTTTCTCTGTATCCATGAGCAGTTCTCTAGTTTTGTAGTTTTTGGCTTTTGTTTTTGTATTTGTTTTTTGATCTTTTCATTTTCATAAATGTCATTGACAGAAGTTTCAATGTAATTTTCCCTTTTGTTTGATAAGTAAGAAGACCTGAGCCACGGTAGAGATGTCAGATTTGCCACCAAAGAATTCTCATTAATCTATTTGTATTCTGTGTTACTAAACAAGTATGTGCACAAACAGAATTACACCCATAATTTTGCTTCTTGCTGGGGCAATCTGGGAGCTTATTAAGGACCCATAACCAAATTGAATTATTAATATTTCTTCCTGAAAGACACTGCAAGTGGTTTTGCTGAAAAGGTTTTTACTTTCAATAATATAGGATTAATGACAATGTCTACGTAACACATTAATCATAAGACGATATCAATTTATGTCACCAATCCTAGGTACTTCTGTCATTTGCAACTGTGCTAAGTTTGAGTAGATACTCAACTTCCAAAGAATAACACAGACACAAAATGACTACCATGTTTCAGAGTTGCTCTCATGAATAAAAATTGATTCTTTCCTAAGCTAAACGCACTACTGAAATACGTACATCCAAAAGCCACAGTTATCTTTTCCTAGATCTTACATCTCTTCCATGCTTGAAACAGCCATTTGACATTTCAAGACCATTGGTTTTGTGAGTACCTGATAAAGGATGCAAATGGATAAAGCAGAAGACCTCTGGCCTATAAAAAAGTGAAAGCAGGACTTTCAGCTCTTGCCTGGCATTTTCATTAATGCTAGGAATAATTGGCAATAATACAACATGACACCTTATTGTCGTTATTCTTTTAGCTTTGAGAAAAGGTAACCATTTTAGTTGCCTCAATAAAAAAGAACATTTCTTCCTTCAATGCGTGGTGTTACAGTGTTGAGCTGAGTTTTCTGCTCCATTGGCAGTTGATAGGGTGTGGTATTTACATTTTCTACTTTAGATAATGGTGCAAGAAAGTTATCAGGCTGTGACTGTCACTACAGGGCATTGGGATTGAGGTCTATGATTTGAATTCCTGACAGTGAAATGCAGGCACAGAACATGGTGTCTACCAAATCGCTTGTCCATTTGCCCTGAATTAGTCGACTTGTATCATTTTTATGAATATTTTTGCCTTAGTACACATTTTCTGTTTTGTCTTACTGAATTGAAAACTTTTTCATTTTAGTTTGCAACTATAAGATAAATTCTTGAAAAATGTATCCAGAGATTATATATAATAATACTATAATTCTTTTTGATGTAGGAAGATGTATTCACTTTAATAATAGTAGCAATCTGCTACTCCTATGCAAAGAAAAGAGATTAGCTTTATAAACTCATCGAAGTAAGACAAAGTCATGTCAAGTGAGTGTTTTTTTCCAATTAATGTTTCATTGTTACTAAAAAATAAGTATTCTTTCCCTGATACTTTAAATGTTTTATTTTTCAGTAGGATAAACTATATAGAATAAGAACAAAAATTTTAGACACAGATTTGAGAAAACTTCAGCAAACTGAATCTAGATTGGTCATTGCTTAAAGTAGACACATCTTGTGGTTACAGTGAAGTTTTTCAATTGTTAAGGTTAATAAAATATACTAAACTTCTAAAATTTTGACTGAAGGCAAGAATCAGCTCAGCCTGAACTAACAATGTGCTTTTAGCTCCTCTAGAGGATAATGGGGACTAGGCGCTGGCAGACGTTGTGTGCAGTAGCACCAATGCAAACCTTCGAATTCTGACTCGACTCTCTTGCAGAAACCACGGAACAGAAAATGTTTTTCAATAATGACAGGGAAGGAACAAAGGGAAAACAAACATACTTTTTTATTCTTAAAACTAGTCAATAGATGGGGGGGGGAGAAAGCATGTTGATGAAGAATGAAACAATTAAAAATGTAATGTGAGTCTCAGTTGATTCCTCTCCTCCAAGATGATTAGATTAAAAAATGTTGAATTGCAAAAGGAAATTCTACTGAACAGATTTTGAACTACATACTTAAATCCCTGCACATGCGATGTCCTCTCCAGTTAGCTACAGATTGCTGGGCCTGGGATGGCAAGTTAATAGACTGTGAAAGGAAAGAAAAACCATGCGATGAGACAGCTGATACATCAGCAACTCGTCTGGGACTGCAACAAGGAATAACTATTACCACTTACTTTCTAGGATGCTATAAACCTCCAAATTTCAGAAAAAAACCAATTTACTGTGACAGTGAAGATAGAAGAAGAGGAATTTATAAGAGCCGTTCCTATGACATACTTCATTTAAATAGAGATTTGGGAAGAACAGAAAAGAATACTAGAGGTGAAGTATTTTAGTTTCTGTTTTCCTATGTGTCAGGGACAACTTTATTCCTCTTTGAAATACTAAGTTAAATATCACCTTTCTAAATTGAGTGTTCAGCTTTAAAAACAATTAATTTAAGAATAAATCTTTGACAGCAAGTGATTTTATTAAAAACTGAATAAAAATGGTGACTTACATGAATTTTATTTGAGCTATATGGCTATTAGGAAAAAGGTAGAGGATTAGCCACAAATTTTGCCTTTATTCAGCTATCTAGAAATCTGTAGACTCTGCTTTTTATAAAGCTGTAACCAGTTCAGTCCAGGCTTTCTCTGAACTCTGTAGAAATAGCTTGAGTCCAGGCCTGAAGCTCTCAGAATTTGAAGTATTTATGAGTAGTACAGTGATTAAAACACTAGGTAAGTCTTCCCTCATAGCAACTCTGAATGCTAGGAATAATGGATCAATACGTATTAATTCTTCTAGGAAAGTAATATGTACCCCATAAAATCTTCCCAGAGGGAAAACAATTTCGACGTACCCTTCTTGGAAAAAGTATTACAGAACCAACCTCAGTGAAGCAAGAAATGAAACCATGGAAACAGAAAAGTGTCCCAACCCCTCATATTGTTAGAAAGGAGAGTGTAAGAGAAGATGAAGGATAGATTGATCACAAAAAAATAGCCCCACATTTTTAACCTTCTCTAAATCCATGCCCTTTGCTTTGTAACTTTTAAGTGGCTTCACATTGTGGCTGGGTCATTTGGCCCAACATCTTTAATCTGAACTCATCTGTGTTACACACTTTAAGTAAATATATATAATTTAGTGTGTGTGTGTTAATAGAGATAGATGGATGATTTATAGATAGATAGCTATTGTTTGTAGGTGGGCAAATTAGAGTAAGTATAGCAGAGTATGGAACAGAATGCATACGATTGTTTTATTGATTTGTTATGTATACTCAAAAGTCCAAGGACTAACTCAGTTCTCTTGAAAATCCCTCTTTTTTTTAATTCTGATTTTACAATGAAATATGTATAGCTTACATGACCTACTTAAAATTGAGGTTGGTATCTCTAAACTAAGGAAACACATGTATTACAAATCTCTTTTCTGAAAAATTATATAGCTTCTTTTTGCAGTTAAAAAAAAATTTTTTTTTCCTCAACAATGGCATCAAGAAAGCCTTTCTACTCCTAATATCCTTGACAAAAAAGATATTTTTAAAGGTTATATGGAGAAAAATTAAAGCACAGCAAAAATTTTTGCAAGTATATAATATATTCTGTTAGCATTATGAAAGAAAATTATACTTGTAGGATAATGTATACAAGCAGAATTTGTTTCAAAAATTTTATGAATAGTTTTTGGTTCATGAAATTGAAGTTGCTTTCAAGTTGAAGAATTATTTTAGAAATGAATTCCCATTTTTTTCTCTCCATTCTCCCCCTGCCAACACCAATCATACTCACCTATATCCTCTGGGAAAACTGTATGAGCAATAATTTTTTTTAAGTTATTAGTTATTTTAAGAATAACCCTATGTGTTATTTATAGTCTAGTAATGCAGTCTATTACACACTCTAGCACCATCTCCTACCTTACTGGATTCTAGCAGAAATTAGAAAAGTTGCCATCTGATGGTGTCTATAATTAGTCCAGAGACTTAGGAAATAGTATATGAAGGTGCCATATCTCAAAGTGACATAAGCTGCCATAATGAAGAGAGCTGTAAATATAATGGCTTAATCAGATAGATATTATGTTTGGGGGTGGGCAGATAGGGTAGGTATAGGCAGAGTATAGAATGGAATGCATACATTATTTTTATCTTATAGAACAATTCCAAGATGGAAAGCTCAGGGCTGGTAGGTAGAGACTCCACTGTCATTAAAATGGAGCTTGTATGGTTGCTCTGATTCTCTTCATTTCTAAGCAAGTAGAAATAGGGTAAGAAGTCAATGACAGTCAAGCAGCTTCACTTTAAGAGAGAGTCTGGAAGGTGCACATATCACTTCCATTCACATTCCTTGTCTGGAACTTAGTCTCATGGCTACAGTTAGCTAAAAATAGGTGGGCGGGTGGAGTGAGAGAGAGCATGCGCACGAACTGTCTTTAGTGAAATAGCTATGGGCCCAGTTATAACTCTGAGAATTCATAAAGGAATGAGAGAATGGATATTATAAAACAATGAGCATTCTTATCATACAGGATATAGAAGACTATATTTTCCTAAGGTTGCCTAAAAATATATTTCATCTCATATGCTCATCTTGGTGTGATCTTGCTACTCCCACCTTAAAAGATAAAGTCTAATAACCTGTCTTGCATATGAGCTATTTGACCAATGAAATGTGGCATTCTATGACTTCTGAGGCTAAGTCTTTAAAAAGGCTAAACTTTGTAGCATTTTTCAGGACTTCTTGGAATACTCATTGTCGGGATGCTCTTTTTGCAAACAAGCCATTTGGCTATGGGAACTCAAGGTACGTGGAGAGGACATATGCAATTCTTGAGTTAACACACCCACCTGGGCTCCCAAGCCCAAGGGACAGTTAGCATCAATCATTAGCCATATTGTGACCCACTTTTGACATGTAGCCCAGTTAAGCTTATGGATAACTCTAGGCTTGGCCTCCATTTGACTACAACTGCATGAGACTCCCCAAGATAGATCACCCAGGTGTCAACCACAGAACCGTAAGAAATGATAATAAATGGTTCTCAACTTCTATGTTTAAAGAAAGCTAGTTACACAAAAATAAACACCCAGAACAGATAAGTATTTATTATGGACATTGAGTAAAATCTCTATCTTAATATCTCTCAGAGTTGAATAAGTATTATGCTAGCAAAAGGTACTCCCTTCCTTTACTCTCCCTGTCATATTGAAAGTGGGTTATTTAAGTCTGTGGTAGAGTGGGACAACTTCAGTGTCCTTAGCTGGAATACCTTTCCCCCATTCCACTGCAGTTCTTAGTCATTCTTCACATTCAAGGACACAGAGGAGAGGAAGGTTTTATATGTTATCAACCATTTTTCACCTTGATAGGAAGAAAGCAGGTGTCAAAAATGGGTGTGGGGTAGATTAAGGTGAGGGAAGCAGAAAATGAGACAACAGCCTCAAACAGGGGAGGGCTGGGAGCAATCAACAGCAATTTTACAGTCTTTCTCATATTCTGTAGACACTTACGGGAAAGCAAAACTTCTAGGAGGACATAACTAAAATCAACAAATTATTTTATTGTATATTTTATAGAGTTTTGTGCTTCTTTCACAGTGTTTATTTTTCTTTTGAATAATTTTTATCTATTTGGGTGACTATAGTTGTCAATAGGAAGTAATATATGACATGTGCAGTATAAATATTTGTAAGTGATTACTTTCTCCAGCAGGTTTAGGTTCCAGAGATTTATCATTCAAAGAGACTGCATCTAGTTGGCTATTTTGATTATTTTCCAGTAACTGCTTGGATAGAGCAGCCTTTCACAATTCAGTAAAGATCATTTTCCATCATTCTTAAAAAGAATTTCAGATGAAGGTCATCATCTCTAGATTAACATAGATAATGATCCATATACTTGCATGATCTGCACTGTAATTAATCTATAATTAATTTTGCTTTCAGAGATGTAATTCAGTAACAAAATGGATAGCAGTACCTTGTTTATCAATAAATATAAGAAAAAACTTTTATATATTGTGCATATATGTACATATCTATCTCCCTGTGATTCTAAGAGAGAGTTATTAGTTTGAATTTCTGAAACTGGAAAAGTCAACAGTGTATTGCCAGACTCTTCTTTCTTTTTTCTCTCACTCTCTTGTCCCTGTTACACTATGGAATGCATCAAGATGAACCTCTCTGAGGATTCCATTATAGCCAGAACCCTTCAGGGAAAGGAGCCCAAACACATTGTGTTAGTATCATGCTGAAGGTAGGTAGACCTGAAGATTTCTGTATTATCATTATTAAGATGTCAGATTTTGGTAACATATTCTATTGCAAAAGGAGAGAGAGAAAAAAAAATAGACCTAGTTTCTTTACATTTACAATTTTTAGTAATTCAAAGTCTGCAAGTTATACCTCTGAAAACAGAGTATTTTAATCTTGAACTTGATTGCTAGAAAATCATGGTTCTTTCTATTACAAAATATCATTACAAGGCCCAGCTATTCTGGAATGGTTGCACCTATACTCTAGATCTATGAACCCATTTAGGATTACATTTATCTTTCTATAGTAGGAAACCTAAATGCCACTGACTTCAATTAACATGTAGTAATTTTTCTCAAAAAGTTCAGAGGTCAGTCACCAGTCCAGAGCTGGTAGTTTGGCTCCTAGAAATGCGTAAGGGCCCTAAGCATCAGCAACCTTAATGAGTTTCATCAAATTTGCTATTCCACCATGATATAACATGCTCACTTACCAGAAAAAAGAAGTAAGGCCAGTGACGGGCAAAGGTAAATGCTGGAAAGTCTGTCCCTTTTTATAAAGAAAACAATAGTTTTATATATATATATATATATATATATATATATATATATATATATATATATATAAATCAACTGCAGTCAATGGAGCACTGCCTATATTATTTTGGTCAGTGTTAGATCACAAATCTACCAAACCTGGGGAATTCAATGTGAAGGTGGGTACATTGCAACCTAAAGACAAATAGGAGTTTCCTTTGGTAATAGAAGAGAAGATAATGGATGGAATGGACATTGAGTAGCAAAAGCAGCATCTGTCACAGTCCTGGGTGTCTCTTGTTCCTGTGAAATTAAGGATTTTCCCAGGGAAAGAGTAAAGGGGACTTTTAATTTTCAAAGCATTGTTGAGAACTTTGCTATGGCAGGGCAACAGGGAAAACCTTTGGGTGGAAAAAGTGATCAATCATGGAAAAGGAGTTGACAGGTCAATAAATATAACACTGGCAAGCAGACGTTGATGTATGAGGGAATAACACACTCTAACTTTCTAGACTGCTGCGCCAGGTGCCTTGATGGGAAACAAATGCATCTATTCAATATACTGCTTAGCTTGGAATTGCCACACATAACTGGGGCAGCCACTTGTCATTACTGGTGACAGTCAGAAGTGCTGAGATGGGCCTATCACCAGTGATGTGAGTATCGTCATGGGAGAAACTATCACCTTTACGATTCCATTTTTATTATTTTTCACAGAATAGTAACCAGCAATCATTGGCTACTCTACCTATCTCTGTCCTTCTGCTTGAGGTGATCACCTTTTAAAATAATCATGGTGTGATATATAGACAAATTTATTGTTTATTTCCTATGTCAAAAAAAAATAAGTGAAGAAATGGTGCCACCATGAACACCTGGACAAAGAAATTGATTTTATCTCTGAGACACTCCTTATATTATTTTTAAAAATTTTTCCATAAAATATACCAGTAGATAGGAAAACTAAAAAGTTCTTTTCTTTGTATCTGTGAATCTGTCTTCCTAAACTGTTGAATTATTGCCGCTTTTACTGTTTTGTTGTTATAGCATGGTAGTTACACACCTCAAGCAGAAATTGGTATGGAACAGCTTTAACTATTGTATCATGTTCAAAACATTGAAGTCAGTCACTGTATTTAGGAATCATCCCCTATGTTGAGGCAGTGTATGAAAATGATAAAGAAAATTAAATGAAATCTAAGGACACTGTCTCCTAGAAGACTTGTAATGTAATGGAGGCAATAGGACGAAATTCTCAAAAGAATGAAAATTAGCAAGAATGTTACAGTATTGACTTCTGCATAATAGTTTTGCACTTTTCCTTAACTCTAATTTGAGAAAGAAGCTTTCTTCATATTGGCTTGGAAAAAAAAAATTTCCAACCCTAAGCTTTCATTCTTGGCCCCACAGCCTGCCTCAGGAATGTGCTCTGTCACGCCTGCTCACACCTTTCATCTTCTGATTCTTCCCTCAGCCTGTAGACAGTAGACAGGCTTGAACGTTCCCATCTGTATTACTTTACTAGTTATGCCATAACAAAGCACCACAAACAAGGTTATTTAAACATCAGAAATTGATCGCCTCACAGTTCTGGAAGCTACAAGTCTGCAATCAAGCCGGTGACAGGGTTGATTCCTTCTGGAGGCTGTGTGGAAAGGATCTGTTCCAGGTTGTTTTCCTTGGCTTGTAGATGGCTATATTATGCCTATCTCATTGTAATGCCCACCTTTTATGTGTGTCTATGTCTGTGTCCAAATTTCCCCTTTTATAAGGACAACTTTTCATATTGGACTCCGACTCCAGTATGACCTCCTCTTAAATGACCTTATTTGCAAATAAGGCCACATATGTTGGAGGTTAGGACTTCAATATATAAACTTTGAGAGGACACAAATTCAACCCGTAACTCCGTTCTAGAAAATCTTCCCATCCTTTGAACTTCTGCACCAGCTCTCACTTTTGCATTAGTGCCAAACTTCTTGAAAGTATATACAATTATTAGCTCTGTGAAGCTTCCCAAAACATATTCACATCCAATTATCTCCCTTTAACTTGCAACAACACTGAGATACTATACAGTGAATGAAATGTCACAGCTTTATGAATAGGTAAAATAACAGAGGCTTAGAGATTTTATGTGATTAGACCAATGGACAAATAAGTTGCTAAGCCAGTCCATAAATTCGTTTTCTGACCCTCAAGTTCCAAGATATTTTCAATATATCATTCTTCTTTTCCTTCTTCACATCTTGATTTCAGATAATACAGTCTTTTTTGGTCTATTTCTGCCTGAACTTTCAGTTCATACATTTTTTTCAAAGTATTTGATCTATTATAATGTGTTATGAAGACATAATGAAAGTTTGAAAAGCTAAAAATTATTACTCTTAGGGAAAATTCACATCAGGTCAGAGAGATTATGATAAAGTGCTTACCATACAACCAATTAGACTCTTCATGTCTCTAACTCCTCCCAGCCATCTCAGACAAATAGCTTTTCATTTTATGGTCTATTAAAGAAATGTTTTAGAAATGATATGTCTGTGCACATTTTAAATCCTCATTAATGCTAAACCATTGTGACCTCACTGCTTCCACAGGAAAATACAGATGATATTATTTTAAATACCCAGTAAAGCATATTTCACCTAATGTACCACCCCTTCAAAGTCATCTAGATAGGATGGAAGAAAAGGAAATGGTATAGTTTGTTTTATATGTTACATCCACAGCTTTGTATGGAATTCAGTAATGTCTATAGAGTTTGAAAACAAAATCAGTTTATTTATTTTTATTCTTGGAGAGAAAATAGTCTCTGTAAAACCTTCACACTCACGAGTCAATATTACAAGTTCAAGTTGACTATGAAAATATCAAACTAGGCCCCCAAACCTGAAGGATTAGTCATGGGAGAGGGGGTTAGAGTACTTCTTTAAACAGCAGCCAACGAAAGGTTATTTCTGATTATATTATTTTGGAAATCGGATATTAATTAATATATATGTTAAGTCCCAGGACATGACTTGGAGGATAACACTGTGAAAGAAGGAATTGTTTTTATTTTTACTATTGTATTCCCAATGTTTAGTAGAGTGCCTTTGCTATAGTAGATGTTCAAAAATATTTGTTGAATGAACAAATGAATATGAACACTATAAAATGTTTTTTAAACAACAGTTTAAAGAAAGGGAACTTCTACATAAATCTGCCTGCCATAAAAATATCAAATTAATTCTTTTCTTCCAAGTGGCTAGAATTTTGCCTAAACATTTTATCCATTCTTTTAGTCATCCATGCAATTGTTAATTCTTTCATTCATCTGAAACAACTTTGACTCTCCGTTATAAATGAAGTGCTGGATTATTGCAGAAAGATTATTAGTAAGAACTGAAAAAGTGATGGTGGAGGTGAAGCATGCAATATATGTACTATATCATATATTGGATACACATATACACACAAATATGTGTAATATATATAATATATGCCCACACAGACATATCACAATGACAGTGGAAAATACCAATGGAAAGACACTAACATGATGCTATAGGAGATAAACAGAGCAGAAAAAAACCCTTGTAACTGAAAGCATCAATCAAGTAGCCTCATGATGCTTTCACTCTCTTCTGAATCTTATTTAAATAGTGCTACTGGTTCAAATAAGTGAGCAGGTCAGTGTGGAAAATGCTGTTCAGCTGAGGCCTTTGTCTTTGGACAGGCTCCAGAGGGACAAAGAAAATCATAAAATTGATCTTCTGCTCTAGAGATAGCAACTACAAGTGCCTTAGGCATTTCAGAACCATTCCAGCATTGAAAAGAATAAATAAATTTGAAAAAGAGCTTGACATGTATTTGGGGATGGGTATTAGGGGTCTAAATGGGGTGTGGGAAATCCTCTAAAACTAATTTATGTGAATAGCTGTACAACTTGGTAAATTTACTAATAATCATTTAATTGTACACTTAAAATGGAGTAAAGACATGACATGTAAATTACAATTAAAAAAAAAAGAGAGATACTATCTTTGCCACCACATTCCTTAGCTGGTGCCAAACTTTTCATCAGCATATGTCAAAAAAGAATGCCCTGGTTTAATTTCATGTTCTCACTTTTTGGTTTTGTTTGTGTGTATACACACACACACATTTGTGTAGATATATAATTATACATGTATATTAACATATAGACTAGTACCAATTATTTCCAATAAAATGTTTAGATCAAAATCAACCTAACACTATAAATACTCCATTTAGATATGACATCATGTTGAGCAACACACAATGACAATTAAAAAGCATAGTTGCAATGCCTCTTACAACTTTGACTTCCACCAAAAGGCATTTTTTTCCAACTATTATTATCTCTTTTGACCCTCACAAGAACTTTGTAGAGAAGTAATTATCGACCTGTTTTACAGATGAGGAAACAAAGGCCATGAGTGGCTGGATGGCTTCAATGAGGTCACATAGCCCAGTGGCACTACCTACTACACTATGACTACACCATTCTTCAGTGAATGACCCATAGCCTGCTAGACAACTTCACAAGTTCTTTGGATGTTACCCATCTATAATCTCTGAAGAAATAATTTCTTTTTGTAGATTACTTTTATTTCACCAAAGTTTTTTGTTGCCTTGGTAGTTTTCCCAATTCCCAAACCAGGAATCTTTTCCCTATCACCTACATTAAATTAATTAACAATTTCTCTTGGCTACAACATGCATCTTGAATCTACTCACTTCAGTACCTGTCTATTGACAACACTTTAGTCCTGGTCACTATCATCTCTCACCTGGTTTCCTGTCTCCCGGTTTTCACTGTGGTGTTCCTTTCTATGAAGGGTAAAATATGCAGAAGTTAAATTACACATACACAAAAAAATCACCCTAATTTCTGTACACATAATATTTTATAACCTTTCCTTTGAAGAAAATATATATATATATATATGTTTTTATGACAAACATATTTTCAAGATGCTAGTGCCTTATATATAAATTTTTAACTAACAGAAACCGGAATAAAGGAGTTATATCCTCCAAGAAGCACCAAGTTTTTGGACTAGATCACCTTGGATATGCTCAAGAATATTCAACTGGGAGGATGTGGCCTAGGTGATAAAGTCAAATGGTATGGTTTAATTTTACTATTAATACATACGGATTTTGCTTTGTGACTTTCATCAACAGTCCTGTAAGGCAATTCAAAATGAAGTGTGCAGTACCAGACTGGTATCAATTCTGTGGGTTTCTTATTCCTAGAGCTTCTAATAAATAAAAAAGAAAGGAAAAATAAGGTTTGCATTGCACTTACTCGACAGTTGCTGCGTAGGCATTGACCGATTCTTGAGCATCGTTGCTTCCCTGTACATTAAACAAGCAGAGTTCTCTTTAGGAATACAATTAATCAGTTATCTCAATCTGGCAAATTTCAGAAAAAGCAGCCTCTGTGTCAACAGTTAGAAGTTCCTAGGGAATAAGACTTTAGGGTTGTCACCAATATATTGTTAATATTATTTTCTATCTCTATATTTCTAGATATTTCTCCATGTTCTTTCTTCTTGATATGGAAAAGTAAAGTTCTGTGATATGTATATCATTTTGAGATTGGCTAGCTTTAGCCTGAAAGTCTAAGTTTTGAAACTTACAAAAGAGACATCTCAAGACATAAAGAAACCAAGGGAGGGAGAAAGAGGATTTGGAAACAATGAATAAGCTCCTTGTTTAGCTTGAACAGTACTCTGTGGAAATGTCCTAGCCATTAATTGTCATCTAGAAATAAAAAAATATTTTGTTTGTAAAATATAATAAAATGAGCAGGCTCTGAAATATCTATGGAAGAAATCTGGCGTAATTACTAGTTTGTCCTTAAAATGTGATTGAAAGGTTACAAGACTTGGCAAAAGCTATGAGAAATGAGCTATAAGCAGCTAAATCAACAATGCTCATCTTTCAGAGCATAGGTGCTGGAAACACTGGTATTTGTAATGCATTACAACTGCCTGCAATGATTATTAACTAGCATAGCTGGAGAACCAGTGCCTCAGATTGTGAAGATTTCAACCGTTTTATTCCCACTTTAAGGAAACTATATCTTTTTATCACTAACAAATGGAGTTTCTCAATGATTATTAGAAAAATATGGTAAACAATAATGTATTTTTTCCATTACATCAGAGTGTGTTTTTTTTCTTCCATGTAAAGAATAACAAGAACTTTTAGGAGATATACAAATGCAAGAAACTAAAAATATATATTCTCTATAAAGCAGTACCCAGAAACTAAGGACAGATTGCAAACTAAGATATCTGTGTATAATTTAAATGTTACAATTAGACACTTAAAACATTTAGATAGTATTTTGATATTCTGATATAACTGAAATCAACTAAAGAGGAATATACTTCTCTTTAGCATATGTAAAAACAAGAACCCAAACAAATCAGTAATGATAGCCTTGTAATTTTGTATCTAACTGATGACATCTGAGTCTATGAACCACAAAAGCCATAGGAGTTTGTATAGCATACTCCCCCGTTACATAGCTCCATTATAATCTTTTGGGACCACCATATGCAGTCCATCGTGGACTGAAA
Source organism: Lepilemur ruficaudatus (assembly GCA_963574885.1). Taxonomy (NCBI): domain Eukaryota; kingdom Metazoa; phylum Chordata; class Mammalia; order Primates; family Lepilemuridae; genus Lepilemur; species Lepilemur ruficaudatus. Next base: position 32,414 of record CAUYRT010067462.1, on the reverse strand, counting down.
CAATGTTTATGACTATAATAATAAGCTTCAAGAGAAATGTCTTCAAAAAGACAAAATCCAAAGCCCAGGGATTGTAATTGCTTTAAACTTTGCATGTTTCTTTCTTATATAACTCTTGTGTGGCTAATTATGTTCATGACTTGATGAATGCTTTAACTGAATTCATTTTTTAAACTGCCACAGTAAGTTTTTTCACTAATTTTTTTAATATTAATGGCTAATTAGTGAGCACATATCTATATGAAAAATATTCAAAATTAATTTTTAAATATTTCCTTCTGATCATTTTCAAATATTTTCTGATATGCTTTCTTAGCCTGCCTACTGGATTTGTTTTGTTTTGCTTTCTTTTGGTAAATTATAAAAATTTTGCTAGTGTCAGCTAGGAAAAAAATGAAAAATAATAGGGAAAATTAATAAGATTAAAAACATAATAACAAAAGATTTGATTTTACACAGTGAAGTCAGAAGTAAATGAAGACTATTCTATGTAGATGATGATGATATCAACTCACCTTGTATAGTTCAATGTTTCCCAAAGTGTATACCTTGAACATTCTTCAGCTGAATCGCCTAGGGTGCTTTTAAAGATGCAGGTTTCCCAACTCCATTGTACCTACTGAATAAAAATCTCTGGAATTAGGAGGAGGGTCTTTAGAGCCTGGGAATCTACATTTTAATTACTTTTACATTTTGGGAATACCTGTTTGAGTGTTTTATAGTTTACAAAATATTTCTCTATTGATTTGTTTGATCATCACAATATCTACATACAAGATTCTGGGAAGTTACAGTTATGTCTGAGTATAGATGTTCCTCAATTTATGATGAGGCTACATCCCAATAAACTCATCTTAAGTTAAAAATTCCATGAGTCAAAATGTGTTTCCAGCCTGTTGTAATTTCAATTTAGGATGGGTTTGTCTAAACGTAAGATCTTGATAAGTCAAGGACCATACTGGATGCATATCCCTTTCAGCACCATTGTAAAGTGGAAAATTCACAAGCTGAACAATTGTGAGGACTGTCTGTATAACAAATAAAAAAACGGGCTCAAAGAGGTTAAATAAATTTGTGGCTAAGCAAAAATTTCAACACAGATGTTGCAGTCTCTAGTTAGAAGACAATATGAACCAATTGAAAGAACAAAAAAATGATGGTGCTTTACTTAGGTTTTATGTCTGTCTACCTCATTTATGAAATTTGTGCCCTTAGAAATATTTAAACTTTCCATTTCTCAGTTAACTTTTTTGGCTGCATTCTTGAAAAATCAACCCTGAGATGAGGATTTATGTGCAAGTGATTCATTAAGGAAGTGCTCCTAAGAATAAACAGAAAAGGCTGGGGACTTGGAACTGAAAGAAGCCAAACAAAGTTGTGATTATAGAAAAAGTCCAAGCATCACCCTGATCCCACAAGGAGCTCTGGAGTATAAATTATACATCAGTTTGCCCTGACTTAGGCAAGAGAGCTGGGCTGGACACCCTGCCCTACTCATTGACTGGGAACCATCTCAGGAGATATAAAATCCAAACATTTCCATCTCTCTGTGCATTCAAGCAAAGCAGCTCCAGTAGCTCTTGAGCAGCCGCCAAAGACTCACAGGTGCAAGCTATTACATACAAGAGAACACAGAAGCTCAAGAAATAGGATTACTTAAAAATAAACATGTTTTTAAAAAGAAAACATTGCAGATTCTAGTACCAATAATACAGCTTACTAGTAATTAGTCTTGCAATAAATCATTTTACCTCTTTCAACTCCATTTTTTAAATTTTTTAATGTAAAAAGTTAATAGTAACCCATGCCCTGCCTTCTTATAGTATTGTTGATCAGATCAGAGAGAATTACAAATATTGTATAGTAATATATAAAATGCTGTTCCCATGCAAAATTTCCTTTTATAATTAAAGAAACATGTTGCAAAACCTTTGTCCTGAGGTTTATATGCTGAGAGCCCATTGTTCTTTCTGGAAGCAAACAAAAAGAATTCTTGAATATAGATATTATCTGATACTGATGGTATATGTGGTTCTAAGCTTATTATTGTTCACCCCTTTTTCCTTAAGTCCAGTATGTTTTAACAACCTAAAGATTATTGAAAGCACATTCCTCACCAATACCAACAGTCAATGTTTGGCAATTTGTCAGTTCAAAGTTGGATCACACCTGTAATCCTAGCACTTTGGGAGGCCGAGGCTCATGGATCGCTTGAGGCCAGGAGTTCAAGATCAGCCTGGGCAATGTAATGAGACTCTGTCTCTACAAAAAAAATAGAAAAAATTAGCCAGGCATGGTGGTGTGAGCCTGAAGTCCCAGCTACTTGGGAGGCTAAGGCAAGAGGATCTCTTGAGCCTAGGAGTTACACTTAGTTACACTAAGCTATGATTATGATACCATTGCATTTTAGCCTGGGCAATTGTCTCAAAATCAAAGACAAAAAGTTGGATCAAAACATGACTGTTTCTGATCTGGCACCTAAGAAGCCTGGCACATAAGAAGCTGGAAATTGCCACTCAATCCTAACTGGATGGAAAAAACCAAAAAAATAAATAGCTCTTCTTAGATACATCAGAGAGGTGGGATAACAGGTCAAACCATTGTCCCCTAGATTGGAGAGACTGACAGGCAAATGCAGAGAATTATGGCTTGCCTGAGCAAAAATGCCTAGCACAAACCTCCATGGGAACCAGTGTTTAGGTAGGGAAATCTGAACTATAACCGATGAATTGCTAGAGGGTCTGTGTGGACAAGCCTGAGAGAGAAAAACTCCAGAGGGACCCATCATCTGGAGCCCCCACAGTTCTGTGAATTTTAGCTCCAGGAACTCAACTGCATTCTCACAGTAAATATCAGAGAAAAAAAAAATCCTTTGTGCTTCTGGCAGGAGGAGAGGAAAAGGAGCCAGTTTGAAATACACCAGAACATTCTTTTCTTCTTTACCAGGTCTGCTTTCAAGAGGATCACTTAACCAGAGCCTAACCTCCTGGGTTTTTATCAGAGCCCTGTTGGACCTGAGGGGAGGGAAATATCCAATTCTAGCCCACTCTAGCCATCTTGTTCCACTGAAAGGGAGAACTGAGAAGCACTCTTGAAGTTCACAATCCAGAGGTACAGGCTCATTAAATGACTGAGACCTACTCATAGCACTACAAAGTGGTTCCCTTCCCCTCATACCTTGTACCATATTATCAAAGACCTTTTTACAGCAGGCCTTTGATAACGTATATCAATTTCTGGCTATTAGAAAAAATTATAAGACATACTAAAAGGTGAAAAACCCAGTTTGAAGAGACAGAGCAAGTATTAGAAGCAGACTCAGATATGGCAAAGATATTGGATTATAAAACTGGAAATTTAAAACAGCTATGATTAATATGCTAAGGGCTCTGATGGATAAAGTAGACAGCATACAAGAACAGATGGCCAATGTAAGCAGAGAGATGGCAATTCTAAAAACCAAAAAAAAGAAATGCTGAAGATTAAAAACACTATAACAGAAATGAAGAATGCCTTTGAAGGGGTCACTAGTAGACTGGAGAGAGCTGAGGAAAGAATAACTGAGCTTGAAGATATCTCAAGAAACTACCCAAACTGAAAGGCAAAGAGAAAAAAAACTAAAAACAAAACAACAACAACAAAAACCAGAATGAAATAGCCAAGAACTGAGGGACAACTACAAACGGTATAAATATGAATGATGGGAATACCAGAAGGAGAAGAAAAAGAGAAAGGAACAGAAGAAATAAATAAATATTTAAAACAATAATGAATGGAAATTTCCCCAAATTAATGTTAGATAGCAGACAGATCCAGGAAGCTTAGAGAACATCAAGCAGAATAAATACGAAAAAAAAAAAAAAAAAAACCTACATGCAGGCATATCATTTTCAAACTACAGAAAATCAAAGATACAGAAAAAATTTCTGGAAGAAGACAGAGAATAAACATCTTACCTATAGAGGAATAAAGATAAGAATTACATTCTACTTCTCAGAAACCATGCAAACAAGAGGAGAGTAAAGCAAAATACCTAAAGTGTTGAGAGGGAAAAAAATCCACCAACCTATAATTCTGTACCCTGGGAAATTATCTTTCAAAAATGAAGATTAAAGACTTTCTTGAACAAACAAAAACTCAGAGAATTTGTTTATGGTAGACCTGCCTTACAAAGAATGTTAAAGGAAATTCTTTAGAGAGAATGAAAATGATAAAGTTTAGAAAATCAGAGTTATATAAAGAAAGGAAATGAATTGGAGAAAGCATAAGTGAAGGTAAAATGAAAATATATGAAGAACTCTTAACAATATACAAAGAACACTTAAAATTCAAAGATGAGAACACAAACAACTCAGTTTAAAAACTGAGTCAAATACCTTAAAAGACACCTGATCAAAGAAGATATACAGACAGCAAATAAGCATATGAAAAGATGGAAATTAAAACAAGGAGATACAATTACACATTACACAAAATTAGAATGTCCCAAATCCAGAACACTGACAAATTCTGGCAAGGATGTGGAGCAATAGGAACTCACTCATTGTTGAAGGGAATGAAAAAGGGTACAGCAACTTTGAAAGAAACTTTGGCAATTTCTTACAAAACTAAACAGACTCTTACCATGCAACTCAGCATTCATAATCCTTGGTATTTACCCCAAGGAGTTGAAAATTTATGTCTACACAAAAACCTGCACATAGATGTCCATAGCAAATTATTCATAATTTCCAACACTTGGAAGCAACCAAGGTGTCCTTCAGTAAGTGAATGGATAAATAAACTGTGGTAGATCAGACAATGAAGTATTATCCAGCAATAGAAATAAATGAGCTATCAAGCATGAAAAACATGGAGGAACCTTAAATGCATATTACCTAAGTGAAAGAAGCCAATCTGAAAATGCCACTTACCATATGATTCCACTTTATGTTACTCTATAAAATGCAGACAGTGTGGATACAATAAAAAGATCAGTGGTTACCAGGGATTGAGGGAAGGGAGTTATGAATATATGGATCACAGAGGATTTAAGAGCAGTGAAACTGTGTATGGTACTATAATGCCATTATATTATTTGTCCAAATTCATAGAATATACAACTCTAATGTAAACTATTATCTTTGGATGATAATGTTAGGTCAATTTAGGTTCAGCAATTGTCGATAGTGTGAGAGGCCATGCATGTGTGTGGGGAAAGGCTATACGGAAAATCTTTACCCCTTCCACTTAATTTTACTGTGAACCTAAAACCACTCTAAAAAAAATAAAGTTTATTAAAATGAAAATAAATGCATTAAAAAGCTTCTGAGGGAATTCTGTCTATTACAATATGCTCTACCTCTTGCCAGGAAGTTTGGGAATTCCTTAGATATTTTGAACTGTGGACTTCATAAATTACAGTCTAGTTGTGTTAAACTTCTCTTAAATTTTACATTTATAACAGCTCAAAAGTAGACCATATCCATTTCTGTCATTGGATAAACGATCAGCTAATATAAATGTCTCCTGAAATGTTCTGGTAGGAAGCTCATGGCGACAAGAATTGAACACTGTAGAATATTTACAAATCCATTTAAAATGCCATTCTCTGCTGAAGATGTGGAGGTTCACACCCAGGAATGTGTTTCACACTTAGCAGTGCAGAATGTAAATTCTGTGATAGGTAATGACGCTTGAAGCAAGGGTGTATTTTATAATGCATCACAATAGGATCCACAAGTTGCCAAGGCTGTCTTCATTACATAGATCTAGTGATCTTAACTCTTCATGGAACTAGGAAGAGAAACATATTTACAAGTATTTGGGCAAAATATCTCTAAGTAGTGCCATATTTTCAACTTCATTCAAATTATCAAAACCTGAAATGTGGAAGTCAACTCTGCTTTTCATTCAGTAGTATTGGTAAAGTGATCTTAATACACATTACTAGTGTCTGTTGATGTGTGAACTGCCCTTAATAATAATAAGCACCAAAGAGTCAGATAGTATCTTCTGTTGAAGATCCCATAGGTAATGTAAAAGTCAAAACTTAGTTTCCCCAAAATATGAGTTTTTTTTAATATACTGGCTACCTCAATAAATGTCCAAGTCCTATGGCCAATTAAGTAAGAGACTGGGATGTAATTCTTACTCCCTCCCATCCTTCAGCATATGCAGAACATTAATTTCCAAGTCTTGTTGACACTATGTCCATAACATTCTCCAATCTTTTCTTTCCCACCTCATTCTTTCTCATTCATATGACTGAAACAGCCTCCTGCAACTGCTGTCTCTCAATTTCTTCTCCGCATTGCTATTAGTGATCTTTCTAAAATACAATTTGAATTATGTCATATTGCAGATTGAAAATATTTTTGCCTTGCCCTTTCTGTCATGATAAAGTCCAAATTGAAAAGTCATGCATATAAATAAGATCTTTGATCCTCCTCAATTCCAGCCTCCTGACACTTTCCTACTATCACATCTGCTTTCACACTGAACAACTTATAGACTGTCTAATGTACGCGGCCTCCTCTCAAATCTTGCTGTTATAGGTGTGACCTTCTCTTCCTAGAGCACCGCCATACATACAATCCTCCCTTTTTGTAGATAGTCCCCATTAGTTTTTCATGGCTTAACTCATGCACCATCTTCTCACCCCAGAGGCTTCCGTACCCCATCCCAATCTAGTGCAAATTAGGTATGATTCTTATTGCACCTAACACAAACACCTAATCCAATGCCCTTTTATGGTAATTGTCAAGGCAATTGATGATCTCATTTCTATATCATAAGATTCTTGAAAGATGTAATTATTTCATATGTGTTGGTAGCATCTATTCATTGGCCGAAAATTTATAGGCATTTAATAATCTTATGAAATGAATATTATTTAAGTAAACATATTTTTGTGTGAAAGTCAGAAAGGCAGGCACAAATCATCCTTTTCTGTTAGTCCTAGAAATAAGACATCTATTCCATGGCAATGTCCCTTAATTTGAATTGATCACAATATTTTTCTAAGGAAAACTCCATGGCATTAGCTACATCAGTTGGCGATTTTACTCAAGATTTATGACTATGCAATTATTCAAATCAGGAAAATACAACATGTAATTCAAATGTCCAAAGCCACCTGCCTCTGCAGATGGTAGATTTTTATCAACTTCACTAAAATGTTGTCAGGTTTACTAAATCATACAATTAACTTTGCATCCAAAATTTTGCACTTACAATGGGATGACTGGGTGGTAGTAAACAAATTGTCTGAAAATTTCACATTATTCCTTAGCGTTTATGTGTGATCTGATCATAAAATTGCTTTTACCAGTAAATACAGTTGTTATTTCTAAAGACAGGTTAGTGTTATCTCATGCACACTACATGGAGAAAATTTAGATATTGTTCACGTAAATACAGGTTCTGAAATGCATTTGCTGGTCCACAGTTGATTCTGACATGTACATGACCAATATGGCCATTAAATACAGGTTTCAAAATACATTTGCTGATCCATGATTGATTGATTCTGACATGTACATGACTAATACAGTGAATACAAAGCCACTCTAAACTTTACCATAGTCATCTATACCTACTGCTCCATAGGAAGTGGTCAGGAAGCACTGGTCAAGAATCCATATTAAATTCTGAATCACAAATTGGAATTTTTTGTACGATAATCAATCATTTACAAAATGACTTCAAGTGCTTCTATTTGTTTTTCAAAATCCATGGCAGTTAAGTCTCAGACCTGTGAGACTTTACATATATATATATATATGTAGATTTTAGACAAATTATTTTATATGTGGAATCTCAATATAAGGAAAAATTGTCCTGAGGTCCACGTATGTTGCTATTATTGCTGTCAAGGATATTGTCAGGATGGAAGAATGGATTAAAAAGAATACTCTCATTATTGAAGATGATTAACTTAGAAAACTTTAATGGTAGGGAGATATAAAGGCTAGAATAGAATCCCTTCTAAAGAAGTCTGAAAACACAATACTTTGTTATCAGCTATCAAGGGATTCTTTCAAGATATGACATGTCAATACTACTGAGAACTGGAATGACCAAATCAGAATGCTCCTAGGGACAAAGGAAATCACTGAGCATAGTATAAGGAGCTGCCTATCGATACAAACCACTAAGGTGACTCCTGATAGGTGACCATGCTGTTTTCCACTCTCAGTTGTTTCCCCAGATTGTAACTTTTGCAGTTTCCTTGACATGACCTTCATGTACCTGAAACTATGCATTTTGTGACACATTCTCCTACTGGCTTCTCTTACACTCATTCTAAAGATGTTTCTTTTTCCATCTTTGCCTTGCCTCATTATCATGGTGTGTGAAAATTTTTTGTTAAGAATGTAGTCTGTTCACATGAAGTTTCTATTAGTGCTTAGAAATTATTTCACTGTGTACAAATATTAGCTAGAAATTAAGATATTATATTTTAAGTCAATCATGTTGTGGTTGACACCTCACCAAACTGGGAACACTCTGTGTGCCTACAGCAGGATCAGGAAAAGGGAAGCCACATGAAGACATCTTAAGCAGTATGATATATCATCTTCAAATGTAAAATATCAGTGAATACCCAAATAAATATTATCATTAATTAGGCTTCAGAAACAAAAGCCTAGATGTTTCAAGGGATATATAATAAGACAATAGGAGAATTTATATTAATTCAAGGACTTTTTAGAGAAAAATATTGGGTGACTTGAAAATGCAAATCCAATGGGCATAAAAATCTTTTTCTAGTAATTTACTATACATGAAAAGATAGATGGTCTGGATTCCGAAATACGATTCTCTAATTAAAATAGCACAGTAAATTGGTTCCATCATGTTGATGCAGTATTAAGAAACAAGAAGCAAATAGAAGTATTTCTGTTAAGTTTTATTCAGAAGTCACATGTAACAAACCTGGAAGGCCCAGACAGTGGCATTACATCTGCAGCCCAAGAAAACAGAGTTTAAAGCACTCAAGCAAAAGACTAAAATATTAAAAAAAAAAAAAAAGGGAAAATCATTCTTTCTACAGATGGAAGCCTCAACTGAAGACATACTGAATTATTGCTAAGCAATCACCAGACTGTTATCCTAGGCAAAGACCTCCCACTAAATATTAATAGTCAACATAATTGAAGCAACTCTAGCTCTTCTCTAACAAATCTCTGTATATGAGGGACCATATTTCTGGCAAAAAAAGTACCTGGAAGAAATCATTAAAATGAGTTGGAAAAAATAAGATAGATCTGTAGTTATCTAAACCAAGGTCACAGTAGTGTTAAAATAGTCATACAAGGAAGATGTACCCACTACTCTTGGAATTGACTGTAATTTGAAGGCACTGTTGTTCATATTTCTAAGGTGCTTATAAATATGATAAAAAAGATCACATAGAATACTAAAATAAATCCTATTTTATAATGAATATAAAAAACAATATTCAAGAAAGTTGCTGCTGTCACGGCTAATAATTCAGAAAACTACATAGTAAGAGCAATAAAACAGCAAATTATGTTACTAAAAAATACAAATTAACCCCTATACCATATGACCAGAAACTTAAACATGCAATATCAACTACAAGGAAGATATACAGAATTATATTGAACATGGCCTATTGTCATGTCTTAAAGGAGAATTTAGGCATTATTGAATGTAACGCCCATAATTAGGGAGACATTTAATATTTATAGCTAACAGGTACTGATTACTTACGATGTGAGAGGCATCTGTTTTATATTCATCCTTGAAACAATCTTGTGACAAAAGTGGTATGATTGTCCCCAGTTTATAGCTACAGAGTCTGATGCTCAGAGAGGTTGAATAAATTGCTCAATGTCACACAGCTGGTAGTAAGTAGTGGCGCCAAACTTCTGATACACGCAGTGTGATGCCATGGCTCATTCCCTCAACCACTACCTGATTGTGCAACCCAGGAAGTGACGGTGAAGAAAAACGGAGGGAATTTGAATGTGGAGGCCTTATTTTTGGTATGATTGGGCTGCCAAACAAAAAGAGATGTAGACAAATTTAAGAGAAAACTTAAAGGAATTTTGAGGTTTTTCTCTAAACCCCTATGACACAGTTTGCTGAGGTGGCAACCACAACATGATTGACTTAAAATATCATACCTACATATATCAGTAGCTTTCAGAGTTTTCAAATGTACTCTCTGTGGAACTTAACTACATAAAACAAATAAAGCTGTAGCTGTTCACGTGAAGTAGTAATTAGAGAACCTGCAGTACTACCTTAAAATCTGTTGCCTGTCCCCTTGCAGGTTCCCAGACACTTCAAAAGAGCCCTAAGATTCTAAAGATCACAAATTGGAGTTCTCTGAGAATTGGACTGTCAGGCTTCAGAGGGAAGTTTAACGTGATCCAATTCAACTAGTCACTTGACTTGAACAACAAGAGCTGTTACAATTGTTTCTCATTTTGAGTCAGGATTAAATTATGAGTCAGCTTTAAAACAGTCAAGTTAAGACAAGTGCTCTAAAGACAAGAACCATGGTTTATTCATTCAGTTTGCCTCACACATCTTAGGTGCTTAGTGTTTATTAAATGAAACACTGTGAAGTGCTGTGTTTGGAAACAACACAAATAACAACTGCCTAATTACAAAGGTAGAAGAAGTAGCCCTCAATTTGCATATAGGTAAAATGGGATAATAATTATAAATAACTGTCAAGGGTGTCTGAGGTTTGTGCTGCTATAGTAGCATAGCTGAGACTGATTAATTTATAAAGATAAGGGGTTTATTTAGCTCACGGCTCTGCAGACTGAGAGGTTCAAGGACATGATGTTGGCTTCTGGTGAAGGTTTTCATGCTGCATCATAACATGACAGAAAGTCAAAGGAGGAGTGGGCATGTGCGGAAAACAGACAAAACCGGGGGAAGAACCTCACCTTATAATGACCTGTTCTAATCCATTCCTGTGACACTGTGTCAATCTATTCATAAGGGATCTGCCCCCATAACCCAAATAAACTCCCAGTAGGCCCCAGTTTCCAACTTTGCCATACTGGCCATTGAACTTTAATTTGAGTTTTGGTGGGGAAAAAAACACATTCAATCCATAATACACGGTAACTATAAGGATTAGAAATAGTGGACATAAAGTACCTATCAGTGTCCAGCACAAAGAAGGTATCAATAAAGGGTAGCTGCTATTTTTCTATTGGCTTTTATTTCATAAAAATACAATGTACTGAGCTGAAAATGCACTATACATTTTGTTCAATTTTCTTCCATCAGTGACCAAGTGTTATTTTTCTATCTTTATGTTCTATTACGTTTTAAATGAACACAAGAATTTAGGTGGACTTCTGTAGGAGGGCATGGATAGAAAGAGAAAGCCAAATGTATTAAAGTAGAATCAATTTTACACGGGTTATCTCCCTCTGAGTTAAGAATACATTTTTATCATTGCTCAGAGATATAATCAGTTAGTGAATGCTCTAATAATTCTGGTTGAAAAAAATAGGGCTACTCAGGAGAAGAAATAAAATGCCACACCAGATATGAGAGGATATCAGCTGTCTGGAGCTGTAACTAGAGGTGTTCGTTCAGAGTAACGCATATAGCAAAGGTTGCCACTTAAGCGGCACCACGGGGATTGCAACATGTCAAGGCATGGCTAGCCAACTGGCAGGATGAGCCAGCAACAGCGTATGGGAAAAGTGATTGCAGAGCCTCCTAAGCGAGAAGTCACCCCTAGAAAAGACTCAAACAAACGAGGTGGGCCCAGTAACAGTCAGTCATCAAAGGGAAAGGAAATTATGAGGACAACATGGTGTTTTTCTAAATATATCATAAATATTTCATTAAATTTAACCAAGGAATATGTTAGAAAATTATAGACCAATCTCATTTATGGACATAGATACAAAAGCCCTGAATAATATATTAGGAGATATGTTGGATCAGTGTACAACAGTAATAATCAGGTCTAATTTACTTTCAGAAATCAAAAATATTTCAGTTTTAATAAATCAAAATTTCCTAAATCATAATATCCATTTAATAATATTCTGTACTGGTTCATGAATGTTTAAATATCTCTTAGAAAACTAGGAATAGCAAAAAATTTTCTTAATCAGGTAAAGAATATGTGCTAATCAAACAATAATAAACATTCAGAAGACTGAAGCTTTGTAAGACAAGAGGAAACATAAGAGGAAATCAAGGATACTACTCCTTTCATTGATTACTTTATTAGAGTTGTCAAGAATGCAATAAATGGAATAGCATATAAATATTTAAAAAGGGATAAACCTATCATTATTCAAAATATGATTATCTATCTGAAGTTTCAAGAAAGCCACAGCAAATTATTAGAACAGTGAAAAGAACGCAACCAATTTTGAGCTACAAGATCAGCTTTCAAAATAAATAACATTTTGTATACCACAAATAATCAATGCAAAAATGTAGTAGAAAAGGTAGCATGCATGACAGCAACAATAAAATAGACAATTTCTATTACAAATCAATAATAAGAAAGGAAACAACCCAATTAAAACAAATATTCTCTTTGAATATACACTTCACCAAAAAGAGAAGATGACAAACACATGAAAAAAATGCTCACAAAAGGATGCTCAACATTATTATTCATTAGGAAATGAATGTAAGTTAAAATCTAAGATGCCACTACAAATCTATTAGAATGGCTAAAATTATTAATATACATTTAAAGTGACAATAACAAATGCAGGTGATAATACACAGCACCTAGAATTCCCATACACTACTAGTGAGAATGCAAAATGACACAGTCCTTTCGGAAAAGAGGCCACTTTTAATAAAATAAAAAATACTCTTATCATATGGCCCAGCAATCAAACTCTTAGGCATTTATCAAAGAGAAATGAAAACATATGTTCACACAAAATCTGTGAATGAATGTTTATGTCAGCTTTATTCGTAATCACTAAAACCTAGAAATTAATCAAATTTCATCATCAGGCAATGGATAACATAGTATATCTATTCAATAGACTACTAAAAACTAAAAAGGAGCAAAGTATTCTTACAGGACCACAAGGAAGTATTAATATCTTAAAAGCATTGTGCTAGGTAAAGAAAGACATACAGTATGATTCCATTTATACGATATTCTGGGAAAGGAGAAACTATAATGGACAGAAATCAGATAAGTGGCTGCCAAGGGCTGCTGGTGGGAGAGTAGGTTAACTACAAAGGAGTACAAGAAAACATTGGTGGGTGTCTTAGTTTGTCTGAGCTGCTATATAAAAAATACCATAATCTGGGTGACTTAAAAACAACAAACGTTCATTTCTTACAGTTTTGGAGGCTGGGAAGTCCAAGATCAAGATGCCAGTAGATTTGTTAACTGATGAGAGCCCGTTCCCCATAGATGGTGACTTCTCCCTGTATTTTCACATGATGGAAGAACAAGGCAGCGCTCTAGGGCCCCTTTCATAATGACACTAATCCTATTCACAAGAGTGGACCCTTGCAACCTAATTACATCCCCTAAGGCCCCATCACCTAATACCATCCATCACCTTGCGGATTAGAATTTCAACATATGAATTTGTGGGGGCACAAACATTCAAACCTTAGAAAGAGCAATAGGAATATTCTATATTCTGAGGTGGTAGTCATACAACTTCATACATTTGGTAAAACTCAAACTGTATACCTTAAAACAGTTCTACTGTATGTAAATTATACCTCTGTAAACCTAATTAAAACATAGAAGGCATATGAGACCTGCAGAAGGGCTGAGTAAATGGGAAGATATATGTGCAATAGTTAAGTTTGAAATTAATGATTAAAGATGTAAATTCTTTTCAAATTATACAAAATTTAATGCAATTATAATCAAAACCCCTTATAAATTCAAAGAGATTTTTAACATTTACACAGAAGAGCTAAAGAACCAGATTAAGCATGATATTTTGAAGAAGCGTAGGTTGGGATGACTTGCTTTATACAAATATCAAGACTTATCATAAAGCTATAGTAATTAAAATCTCTAATATTGGTGCAGGGAAAGATAGAGCCAATAGGGGAAAAAAACGAGCATTCAAGAAGAGACTAAAGCTTTTGTGGGATCTTTTAGAAATGCTAGAGGAAGCATTAAAAATCAGAGGAGGAAACGTAGTTACTCAACAAATGATGTCAAAGCAATACATTTCCATTATAAAATTAAATACCTGAGTCAAAGCATATACAAGATTATTATGTATATGATATAGAATTATACATGAAAAGAGAGAAGCTTTAAAACTATATTTAAGACTAATATTATTATAACATTTTGGCAGGGATGGTTTTTCTTAAAAAAAAATCAAAGAAATTAGCAATTCTGACTATAACATTTAAAATGAGACCATAAAGTTAAAAGAAAAGCAATAAACTAGAAAATATACCAATACATATTAAAGACAATAGAAAAATTCAAACAATTCTTATCAGTCAATAAGAATATGATATATGATCCAATAGAAAATGGGCAAAGGATATGCACTGGTAACTCAAAAAGGAGATAACAGCCAAGTAAGTATCAAAACAAATATTAATAGTAATGATTGTGAAAAAAAAGCAAAACAAATTGAGATGTCATTTCAAGTCTGTTATATTGGCAAAAGTTACAACAATTCCAAATGATAGAATGATGTGAGAATGGAAAGCTCACACACTACATACAGGCAGGTATGTAAATCATTACAATTGCTTTGCAGGGAGAGTGACTCTTGAAGTTGAAAATAAGCATATCTTATAACCTAACCTAACAGTTTCACTCTTAGCATACTCTCACATATGCATGGAAAGATACATGCACAGGGCGATCCATTAGCATTGTTTGTAAGGGAATAATGGAAATAACTCAAATATCTATCAGAAAAAGGATAGAGAACTATAGTGTGTGTGTGTGTGTGTGTGTGTGTGTGTGTGTATACAAAATGGAATACTATATAGCACCAAAATAAATAAATCAGACTCATTAGATCTAAATGGTTTAATTTACTTGGAGTAATTCCAAATTGAGTAGGCAAAAGCATGTTATAGAATAATATGCAGAATATACTACTACTACATATATTAAAAACATAGTAGTTTGGTATCTTTTCATGGAGTTATGTATATGAAATAGAAATATTTGCATGTTACACATCTGATAAAGGGCTGATATCTAGAATCTATATAGAACTCAGGAAAATCAGCAAGAAAAAATCAAACAACCCTATCAAAAAGTGAGCAAAGGAACAGAAAGTTTTCAAAAAAAGACAGACTAATGGCCAACAAACATATAAAAAAATGCTCAATCTAATCATCAGGGAAATACAAATCAAAACCACAATGAGATATCACTTATCTCCAGTGAGAATGGCTTTTACCAAAAAGTCCCAAAACAGTAAATATTGGCATGGAGGTGGAGAGATAGGGACACTCATATATTGCTGGTGGGACTGCAAACTAGTGCAACTTCTGTGGAAAGTAATACAGAGATACCTCAAAGAGCTACAAGTAGAACTACCATTTGATCCAGCAATCTCATTACTGGGCATCTACCCAAAGGAACAACAGACATTCTATAAGAAAGATATCTGCACTCAAATGTTTATGGCAGCACAATTCACAGCTGCAAAGATGTGGAAACAACCCAAGTGCCCATCAGTACATGAGTGGATTAATAAAACATGGTATCTGTATACCATGGAGTACTACTCAGGCACAAAAGCAATGGTAATCTAGCACCTCTTGTATTATACTGGATAGAGTTGTAGCTCATTCTACTAAGTGAAGGATAACAAGAATGGAAAAACAAGCACCACACATACTCACCATCAAATTGGTATTAACTGATCAACACTTAAGTGCACACATAGTAATAACATTCATCGGGTGTCGGGCAGATGGAAAGGGGGAGGACAGGAAGGGTATAGTCACACCTAATGGGTGTAGTGCACACCATCTGGGGGATGGACACGCTTGAAGCTCTGACTCTAGTGGGGCAAAGGCAATATATGTAACCTAAACATTTGTACCCCTGTAATATGCTGAAATAAAAAATTAAAAAATAAAAATAAAATCTAGACAATCAGGATACTATTATTAATAATGGTGATTTTCTTTTGTGGGAAAGGGTGAAGAAAATCTGCCTGGGTAGGAGAACACAGAAAAACTGCCTTTATGTCCACTATTTGATTTAAGAAAAACAAACAAACAACATGCAATTACATCAGGCTAACCCAAATGTGACTACTAGAGACACTGGGTAGTCATTTGTTGTGGAACTTTACACAGTCCTGGTTGATAGTTTAAGGGATCACATAGGACCTATCATTGAAATGGGGTTTGTAACATGGCAGGCCACAAAATGTTGGTTCTTAGCTGATAATTGAATATTTACCATTCAATCTTAAAATAAGTCTGCTAATGCCCAAATTGATTGCTAAATTGAGGACCCAACCTCTTCTAGCCCTGGTCCTGGCCCACCAGAGCCACCTTTTGGTAGGATGCTGCAACTCCCATCTTTGCCTAGGAAGCTGAATTCCTAACAGAAATAGGAACTCAAGAGAGTGTAGCAAACAATCCCTCTCCTGATCTTCCAGGGATTTTGTTGCCAGGTCTCTTCAAATACTTCCTCAAGCTCTGAAGAAATTAGAATTAAATTATTTTTACAAAAATATTGGGACTCCTATGTTAGGGCTATGAATCAAATGGAATTATTCTATTCTTGGATTTTCACATCAAACAGTTACTGCGGAGACAGTCATTAAACAATTCCTGGAATGACTCATGCAATAAAAATTCAATAGAATTAAGTATCTAAAACCACTGACTAAAAAAGTAGTAGTCAGGAATCAAAGCATTGTGCTTATATTTTGCAATATAAGTCAATACACTGTTGAACATTCTGCCTCTCCAAATAGTATGGATTTTGATTGCTATATTTGCGCCAAGAATTTTCAGTGTGTTTACTTCTATATGTCAGAGTAAATATGGATTTCACAAAAATGGTTTACAAATGGCATCAGTGCTAAGCCTCATGTTTTGCTTTGAGGACAAGTTGGGCGGATCTTTGAGAGTTATAACTTAGGGAAAGAGCTGCAGTACATATATAATGCTGATTGTGTGTAAGAATTCCATGCTACAAATCTAGCTGAGTGAAAAGTGGTGCTATATTATGTTTAGGGTATACAAAATTTTTTTAAGAATAGTCATTTCTCTTCTTCCTTGAGATTTGTCAAAAGAGAGCCATGAAGACTGAGCCAAGATATTTTAAGGAAATAGTTCCGAGTCTTTTCAATATGAAGCAATGAATAATTAAGGCTATAACATCTTACACAATAGCCACAATTATTTTACCTGACATTTCAAAATAGACATGATCAGGAAAGTATTAATATTGCACTCATAAATTTGTTTAGTGCTTTATCTTACTGATGAATACACTACTATAGTCTTTTAAATTCACCCTAATGCTTGTTTCTTTATAAAGTTGTAGGATTTAAGCCAAATACATTATGGAGACTCTTTATAAAATGATAATTTTAGTTTTAAAGTAGTCACTTGTTTTAACAGTTGCTTAAAAAACAGAGACAATATCTATTGATTTAATATCTAGTTGATAAAAATAAATTACATTAGAATAAATGAGCATGGTATTTATATTCTCAACCTCTATAAAAGAAAGATGTGCATTAAAATAATACAAAAGTAGGGTCAAAGTATAAAGAGATGAGTTTAATAGAAATAGTCCAAAAGATAGTCCTGTCCATTCTTGCTATATAAATCTGTCATCTCACTAATCAGAAGACCTTGCCTTTGGACCTTGACTTTTTAGAATGGCTGGATAGAAAAGTATCCCACACTGGGAACTATAATGAGTTCTCACAGCATAGCTATGCTAGTTGCTGTTTACAAAGACAAAACAAAAAAAAAATACAATTTGTGAAAAATATTACAGCTCTTCCTAGATTTCCCTACCAAGAGTAGTGGGTGGAAAAACCCAAGCCATAGTTCAGAGTATAATAGAGCCTTTCTACCACTTCCATAGATAACTAGCCTAAAAACTAAAACCTGTTTGGGGGGGATAAAACTGGTACAAAGTGTAGACTTGCCACCAAGAAATATACTATTTTCATTTATGGGTGGCTGTGCTTTAAAAATGAGAGATACTTTACTCTGCACCCATGTGGACTGAATTATACTAATAAGGTTATTGATAAACAGAGTAAGTAAACATCAAAGTTCAATAAAACTTCCCAGTTATCTACTGCATCTGAGCTGCATAATTCACCAGAATTATGTCAGTAGTAACTCTTTAAATTACAATTTCATTACTTTCTCTAATGTATTTACAAAACAAAGAAATGGAATATAAACTAAATACTCAAATAGGACTTTACCCATGATACTCCCTTTACACAGGTTTTTATTTTTATTTTTTCTTTACCAAATCCTATTTATTTATTTATGTCAGGATATTATGAGGGTACAAACATTTTGGTTATATTTTATGTCTTTGCTTCACCCAAGTGAGGATTACAATGCTCACCACATCCATTAGTTGTGAGTTTACCCCTTCCCCCCAACCCTGGAGAATATTGCTACCGTGTGAGCACCATAGTGTTGATCAGTCAGTGCCAATTTGATGGTGGGTACATGGGGAGCCTATTCTTCTGATCTTGTGATACCTTACTTTGGATATGGACTCAAGCTCTATCCAGGAAAATATAAGAGGTGCTAGATCACTGTCATTTCTTATAATTGAATAATATTCCAAAGAAACATACAACCTCCCTAAATTCACCCAGGAGGTAACAGAATTTCTGACTAGATCAATCTCAAGCTCAGAAATTAGACCGGCAATTAAAAACCTCCCAAAATGGAAAAGTCCCAGACCAGATGGCTATATTTCAGGGTTTTACCAAACATACAAAGAAGAACTCATACCTATACTACAGAAATTATTCCACAACATTGAGAAAGATGGTATCCTTCCTAACTCATTCTATGAAGCCAATATCACCTTGATACCAAAGCCAGGAAAGGACACAACAAAAAAAGAAAACTACAGACCAATATCCCTCATGAATACAGATGCAAAAATCCTCAACAAAATTTTAGCAAATGGAATTCAGCGGCATATCAAAAAAATAATTCACCTTTACACAGGTTTTTACTCTGCATTAAGACATTTAGATTCTAAAGCAAGTCCAATATTACAAATCTTGGTGAAAAGAAAACTGAGTGGAAAGGAGTCAAAACAAATATTCTGAAAGGAGAACAGTATTGCCATCAATATTTTTTCTAATTTCCAAAGTATTATACTTTCATGAAGTCAAAATAAAGATGCCAGTATTTAATGAAACAATTTTAAACAGTGTTTTCCAACATTGAGGATAAAATACTTCTATATGATGAAACTGAATTGTGCACTCACAATTTTAACCCCCAAGGCTTTTTATGTGAATAAATTCTCTTCATGCTTTGAAGGTAGAAAGGAAATTCGTGATCACTACACAGGGTCTGTTGTCACCTCGGTCAAAGGGCTTACTCGAATTATGGGACCAATTCTTTATTCTTGTGCTTCCAAAAGATGCTCTGTAGGGAATATAAATGTGTACTATCTAGTTTTCAATACATTTTATTATACTATTCAGAAATTTACAAAAAGATGCTATACAGGTCACTCAATTTTTGAGCCTTGTATATATTCTATCTATAAGAAAACTTTAACTTCTCATTTAACAACCATTACAGGAACTGTACACTTAGAGTGTGAAAATAAATTAGAGAATCCTGATAACATCATTATACCCTTGCTTTTCTCTTTTTTAATAACAAATTTATTTTAAAGGTTATGTGGCTTAATAGAAAATGCATATACTTAGGGGTCAAAAGACTAGTTTATAATCCTTGCTATATTCCTTGACACCTGAGTGATCTTGGAGGCTGTTTCTGAGCTGCATTTACCTCATTTTAAAAATGGAAATAAAGAATCTTACCTTAAGCCAATATTTCTCAAACTTCAGTTTCATCAAAGTCATCTGGAGACCTTATTAAAACACAAATTGTCATACTCCACCTTCAGAGTTCTGATTCAGTAAGATTTCAAAATTTGCATTTGTAGCAAGATTTCAGGTGTTGCTGATGATGCTGGTGGTTTAAAGATTACCATTTCTTTGCAGAGGGATGGGATTTGAAATAAAACTCACAAACTGTAAATATTCAATGAATGGCTGCTTTTATCATTGTTACTTATTTTCTGACTGTAGAAATAATGTATGCTCATCTTAAAACTTTACAAAATCAAGAAAATATTAAAAATTAAAATAATCCATAATGCTACCATGAGCCCTCAAAGAGATAATTTGACCTCTTCAGTATTTCCCAGCTTACCTAGCATCTCCACTTCCTCATATTAGTTCCATCTATCTATTCCTGACTAAGGGGTCATGTATATGTATCTCTAACCATTAAAATCTTGCACATTCTTCAATACTCAGCATAGATTATATCTTCCCCATGAATTTGTCTTAGTATATCATTGATAGAACTTATACCTCCATCCTCTGAACTTCTGAACCAATTGGAAATATAGAGACAAACAAAAGGCCTCAGGGATTAAATTTAAGTATCCTTATTATTTATATTTTAGAAAATCAAGTCCATAGAGGTTAACCAAAAGAACCAAAAACTGATGTTTCCATGAGCAGAATGTCTTTGTTTTTGTAGATTGCCACCAAACTCTTGAACATTGAATATCTACATCTGTTCAGTTCAGCTGCTGGACTGTTGCTGTGTAAAAATTTCCCATTCTGGCAGAAAAAGATGTTTCATTCTATTTTCTGCAAACTTTGGGGATATATCGTGATGGGTTAAGTGCAACAAAAATTATAACTAACTTACAGCTGTCCTCAAATTTCAAAATCCATTTTCAAAACCACAAGGAACAGAATTTTGTTTATACCAGAATGATTTATGTTTTGTTGTCTCACTATGAACACATTTTTTTAAAAAAATGCTTTTAAGTTAAAGCAAACTTTGAAATTACTGAGAAACATCATTTTGAAAAGACATGGGTGTAAATATTGATTTTTATTTTTAATCCAGAAGCAGAACTTTTTTTTTCTCTTTTTTCTGGTCAATATATTGATCTAGTTCATTTTAGCTCCGTCTGGAAAAATTGTGTAAAAATGCAATTTCTCAGGTGTGAATGAACTAGATTATATTATTAGCCAACTAGCATTAGCTATCCACATGAAAGATCAGCAGTAAAAGTGTAAACCTAGGCTTCCTAAATGCAGAAGAGCTAAGGAGATCTTAATACATATTTTCCATTATTCATTCTTTTATGCTTTTATTCTAGTAAAATGTACATTATGTTACCATAGTCAACATTTAATCCTAACGGCTTTATTAGGCCGTTTAGTCATGTTGCTTAAGAATTACTATTCCAATAATGAAAAGTGTACTAAGATCCAATTGTTTGTTATTTCAAAAATTTATATTCAACAAGCTACCAAAGTCTGCATATTCTTAGCCTATTAAATTCACGTATAGGAATTTATCCTGAGGACATAGTCTCTGATGTACATATGGAAATGCAAACAAACAAGGCTGTTGAGTGTAGGTTTCTTATAATAATTGAAAAACGTACATATATATAAAGTCCAAAAAAGTAAATTAGTTGAATGGTACATCCTTAAATAAAAGATTTTGTGATATTAAAAATTATTGAATAAGTAGATAACTGTCTTTAGCAAGTGTGTTCCATAAAACACTAGTCCTGCAAAATATTCATAGGCATTTCATGAGGGGAAAAGTGTTTATGGCTAAATATGAGTAGGACAAGCTCAGAATGTTTTTAGTTGAGAGTCACAATACACTGAATTCAGTCTAGCTTAAACTCTTAAGGGAATGTTTTTGGCTTATATGATTGAAAGTCTAAAGGAAGTCTAAATATACAGCAATATTTCCAGCTCAATTGCTCTGTGGTGCTCACAGCTCTGCCCTCCTCCACATGTTGGGCTCATCTTCAAGTTGGCTTTCCTCATGGTTCCAACTGTTGGGGAAGTATAATTAAGAACAGAATCTCCTGCCAATCCAGAAAAGCCCACAAAGTTAGAAGGAAAAGAAACAATTTTATTGTTAAATAACCATTAAACCAGAATATGATGTACACCACAGGCAATCCAATGAGAAATTGCAAAAACAGAAAGAAATCTCACCCTTTTATGCAGTCAAGCAGACACTGTAAGAGAACAAAATTACAAAATAGACTTCTTGCAAAACAAACTTCCGCATTCTTGTAACGCTTGTTTGCTTGCTAACTGCCCAGTTGAGCTTCTGTGATAACGGCTTGCTTGCAGAAACCGCAGGGTAACATGGGATGAAATAAAATACTGAAGTAAAATGCTGCAGGACAGTGCAGAGGGAGGGAACTATGGAACCAATCAGGGGTAATCAAGGGATATGTGGAAAAAGAAAGCCCTGGGACCAATCAGAGAAAGAATGGTGTACAATGTGAATAGCCAATCACACCAGGTTTTAAGTACATGATCAGAGAAGGCAGACCAATCACTGTGCTAAGCGAATGCATGATCAATGCGTGAACAGCTCTTTGTTTGCTGCATGAACTGGCCCTATAAAACCGCCCTTCGCGCACCGCCCGGGGTCCCTGCCCAACAAAGAGACCACTGCGTTGGTGCTCTGGGGCTCGGACCCTAGCTTGAGCTAGTCAATAAACTCCTCTTGCTGATTGCAGCCTCAGTGACTCTGTCTCTCTGGTGGTACTGCGACTCCCAATCTAACAACTTGATAGGACCAAGCTTTGGATGCACTGCCCTGGAGGGTCTGAGACAGCTTTACTCCTATTTCTGACACCTTGGCGAGCACACCTGAAAGGCTGGGCCCGGCGGGGGCTGCGGTGCCAGTTGCTGAACTGGCTTTCAGAGACCCTTCGGGTTACCAGCATGCATTTTGACCGAGGGGATGATATT
The DNA here is from genome assembly GCA_963574885.1 of Lepilemur ruficaudatus. Lineage (NCBI taxonomy): Eukaryota > Metazoa > Chordata > Mammalia > Primates > Lepilemuridae > Lepilemur > Lepilemur ruficaudatus. The sequence goes on along the minus strand of CAUYRT010067462.1, from coordinate 9,420 downwards.
TTCCACATGTAAAATAAATCAGCTTTTGAGAGGAAGGAATGCTGTTTCTCGGCATTAACAAAGGACAGTGGCGAGGTGGAACAAGTTTCTCAGTTTCCTCCTAAGAAAGTGCGCACGCTAATACACACTGTCAGGTTTTGTACAACTGCTCGCTTCTGATCTCATCATTTTCTTCTTTTTTCTTCATCCTTCAACTGCCTTTCCTTTTCAGTTCAAAACAAGCCTGCAGACTAAATGCCGAAGCATAATCCTGCATTAATTTATGGGCCGTGGCGTGGCTTACGAGAAATGAAATGCTCCGGTCCCACGGCATCCTAATCGCTTTCACAGCCAGCAGGTGCCGGAGTTAAAGCATTTCCAGTGAAGTGAACAAGAACATTAAGTAAAGCCCGTGCTCGGGACTGGATGCATTTAAGTCAGGAAGAGGAAAGTGCTGTGTTACTGATCAAAGCCTGGCCCAGGAAGGCAACTCTATTTGGCTTTAACTCAGTGGGAGAGGCAGTAACTTCAAATCCACGGTCAGTTCAATTCAATTTATGAGAGACTTACCCAGTTCTTTCTGTATTGCATAGCAAGCAGAGAGGTTCTGAGCCGGCTTGTGAAAAATATCCCAGGTGAAAAGAGATATCGAAAAATTGCCCCCCATGCAAGTTCTTTCAACTGTTCCTGACCCTTTGAGCCACTGTGCCACAGCAGATCAGAAGCTCCGGAGAAGGGAAAGGCCTCCGCGTTTGAGTGGACAGCTCTGGTGCCATTCCCTGGTGAAAACTTCTCTGTCATGTGACAACAGTGGTGGGAAAAGCCCTCTCTGTTAGCTACTGACTGGGAGTTGCCCACAGGAAAGCAGGTTTGGGAAAAACTCAAATTTAGATGCATTGAGTATAATGGAGAATGAGTTCCTAAATATGCAGATGACTGAGAATGAGCCTCTAAAATCTAAGAACAGTTGGTATAAAGATATCTTTAAATACATTGTAGATCCAGAATAAGCTGAATTAAGGCATGATTTAAAACTCATATGACTACCTTTAGTTCTGATGATCGATTATGCTGATCCAAAACAAATTCTCAAAGCTGGCAAAAATTTTCCATGTATCTTAAACAGCAGGGGGCTGTTAAATCCAATAGAATGGTGAGAGGAAATAGAATGGTAAGCCAAAAACTACAGATAATCAAAAAAATTGCTGATGTAGTATTAGGTTTTGGAATGCCTGACACGAACACCTTGGCAGGAAATGTGTCTTCGTAATGGTGTTCAGTGTATAGTAATATTAGAATCAGCTTGCCCTCCCCGAATTCAGCTTATGGTGTCATGCGCAATATTGCTCATGTTTTAATTTTGCACGTAGTCCTGATTTCGAATGCCAGTTTTACTTTACAAATGATTTTATAAGCAATGTAAAATAGCTTTGGTAATGCATAATAGCTTAGACATTTTTAGGATTAAAATAAAGATACTAACATTGTATTACCACTTCTAAGTTTACTACAGTACGGGTTTACCTCAGAGGTATTGTGGGTTTGGTTCCAGACCACCACGATAAATCAAATTGCGCAATAAAGAGAGGCGTACGATTTTTTTTGTTTCCCAGTGCATATAAACGTTATTTTTACACTATACTGTAGTCTTTTAAGTGTGGAATAGCGTTATGTCTAAAAATCAATGTAAATACCTTATTTAAAAATACTTTATTGCTAAAAAATGCTAGTGATCATCTGAGCCTTTAGTGAGTTGTAATCTTTTTGTTGGTGGAGGGTCTTGCCTCGATACTGATGGCTGCTAAGTGATCAAGGTGGTTGTTGCTGAAGGTTGGGGTGGCTGTGGCAATTTCTTAAGATAAGACAACAGTGAAGTTTGCCATATTGATTGATTCTTCCTTTCACAAAAGATGTCAGCGGAGCATGGGATGCTGTGTGTGGTTTTACCCACAATAGAGCTTCTATCAAAATTGAAGTCAGTCCTCTCAAAATTATCAACTGCTTCAACTAAGTTTATGTAATATTCTAAATCCTTTGTTATCATTTCAACAATGTTCACAGCATCTTCACCAGGAGTAGCTTCCATTTCAAGAAACCACTTTCTAGCTGAGTGTTGTGGGTCACACCTGTGATCCTAACATTCTGGGAGGCTGAGGCAGGAGGATTGCTTGAAGTCAAGAGTTTGAAACCAGCCTGAGCAAGAGTGAGACCCGGTCTCTAAAAAATAAAAATAAAAAAATAAAAAATAAATAAGAAACCACTTTCTCTGCTCATCTATAAGAAGCAACTCCTCATCCATTAAAATTTTATCATGAGACTGCAACAATCTGGTCACATCTTCAGTTTCCATTTCTAATTCTAGTTCTCTTGATTTTTTCCACTGCATCTCCAGTTATTTCCTCCTCTGAAGTCTTGAACCCCATAAAGTCATCCATGAGGATCGGAATCAACCTCTTCCAAACTCATATTAATGTTGATATTTTGGCCACCTTCCATGAATCATGGATGTTCTTAATGGCATTTAGTATGGTGAATCCTTTCATGAAGGTTTTCAATTTACTTTGCCCAGATCCATCACAGGAACCACTATGGCAGCTATAGCCTTATAAAACATATTGCTTAAATAATAAGACTTGAAAGTCAAAGTTACTTCTTGATCCATGGGCTACAAAATGGATGTTGTGTTAGCAGGCATGAAAACAGCATTAATCTTCTGCACATCTCCATGAGAGCTCTTGGGTGACCTGGTGCATCATCAATGAGCAGTAATATATTTTTTAATTTCAGCATATTACAGGGGTACAAATATATTGCCTTTGCCCCACCCGAGTCAGAACTTCAAGTGTGTCCATCCCCCAGACAGTGTGCACCATACCCATTAGGTGTGAATATACCCATCTCTTCCTCCCCTCCCACCTGCCCAACACCCGATGAATGTTATTACAGTATGTGCACTTAAGTGCTGACCAGTTAATACCAATTTGATGGTGAGTACATGTGATGCTTGTTTTTCCATTCTTGTGATACATCACTTAGTACAATGGGTTCCAGCTCTATCCAGGATAATACAAGAGGTTCTAGATAACCATTGTTTTTTGTGGCTGAGTAGAACTCCATGGTATACATATGCCACATGTTACTAATCCACTCATGTATTGATGGGCACTTGGGTTGTTTCCACATCTTTGTAGTTGTGAATTGTGCTGCTATAAACATTTGAGTGCAGATGTCTTTTTTTCCTTTGGGTAGATGCCCAGTAATGGGATTGCTGGATCAAATAGTAGTTCTACTTGTAGCTCTTTGAGGTGTCTCCATATTACTTTCCACAGAGGTTGCACTAGTTTGCAGTCCCACCAGTAGCATGTAAGTGTTCCTATCTCTCCGTATCCATGCCAACATTTATTGTTTTGGGACTTTTTGATGAAGGCCATTCTCACTGGATTTAAGTGATATCTCATTGTGGTTTTGATTTGCATTTCCCTGATGCTTAGAGATGTTGAGGAATTTTTCCATATGTTTGTTGGCCATTTGTCTTCTTTTGAAAAGTTTCTGTTCATGTCCTTTGCCCACTTTTTAATGGGGTTGTTTGATTTTTTTCTTGCTGATTTTCCTGAGTTCTATATAGATTATAATTATCAGCCCTTTGTTGGATGTGTAGCATGCAAATATTTTCTCTCATTCTGTATATTGTCTGTTTGCTCTCATGATAGTTTCCTTGGTTGTGCAAAAGCTTTTTAATTTGATCAGGTCCCATTTATTTATTTTTGTTGTTGCTGTGATTGCCTTTGGGGTCTTCTTCATAAATTCTTTCCCTAGGCCAATGTCTATAAGAGTTTTTCTAACATTTTCTTCTAGAATTCTTATAGTTTCATGCCTTAAGTTTAAGTCTGTTATCCACTGTGAGTTGATTTTTATGAGAGGCAAAAGGTGTGGATCCTGTTTCAGTCATCTACATGCGGCTATCCAATATTCCCAGCACCATTTATTGAATAAGGATTCTTTTCCCCAGTGTAGATTAAAGCAGTAATATTTTAAAAGGAATCTCTTTTTCTGAGCTGTAGGTTTCAACAGTGGATTTAAAAGATTCAGAAAACCATGCTGTAAACAGATGTGCTGTCATCCAGGCTTTGTATTTCCATTTATAGAGCACAGGAAGAGTAGATTTAACATAATTCTTAAGGGGTCTAGGATTTTTAGAATGGTATATGAGCATTGGCTTCAACCTAACATCGCCAGCTGCATTAGCCCCTAGCAAGAGAGTCAGCCTGTCCCTTGAAGCTTTGAAGCCAGACCTTGACTTCTCTCTAGCTAGGAAAGTTCTACATGGTATCTTCTTTCAATAGAATGCTTGTGTCTACATTAAAAATCTGTTGTTTAGTGTAGCCACCTTCATTAACGGTCTTAGGTCTTCTAGATAACTTGCTGCAGCTTCTTTGCCAGCACTTCACCTTGCACTTTTATATTAAGAGGATGGTCTCTTTCTTTAAGCATCATGAACCAACCCCTACTGGCTTCCAACTTTTCTTCTGAAGCTTCCTCTCCACTTTCAGCCTTTATGGAACTGAAGAGAGTTAGGGCTTTGCTCTGGATTAGGCTTTGGCTGGTTTGATTTTCTATCCAGACCACTCAAACTTTCTCTATTTCAGTAATAAGGCTGTTTCACTTTCTTAGCAATTGTGTGAAGCACGTTTAATTTCCTTCAAGAATTTTTCTTTTGTATTCACAACTTGGCTAACTCTTTGGCACAAGAGGCCGAGCTTTCAGCCTATCTCAGCTTTCAATGTGTCTACCTCACTAAGCTTAATAATTTCTGGCTTTTGATTTAAAATGAGAACTGTGGGACTCTTCCTTTCTCTTGAACACTTAGAGGCCATTGTAGGGTTATTAAATGGCCTAATTTTAATATTGTTGTGTCTCAGGGAATAGGAAGGCTTGAGGAAAGGGACAGAGATGGGGGAACAGCAGCTGGTCAATGGAGTAGTCAGAACCCAAACAACATTTATTAAGTTCCATCTTATATGGGTGTAATTCATGACACCCGAAATCAATTACAACAGTAACATTAAAGATCACTGATGACAGATCAGTATAACAGGTATAACAATAATGAAAAAGCTTGAAAGATTGCAAGAATTACCAAAATGTGACACCATGACCCTACGTGAGCACATGCTATTAGAAAAATGGCACCTATAGACTCGCTTGATGCAGGGTTCCCACAGAACTTCAATTTGTAAAAAATACAGCATCTGCAAAGTACAATAAAATGAGGTATGCCTGTATTTAGAAATGTCTTTTGATTACAAATGTAGTAATAGTCACATTAGCCGATGGTGGCCAGCCAAGGATGTATGTAGAAAATGTAAGAAACGTGTATTCAAGTTGTGACATGAGCATTAAGAAAGGATTGGGAAGCTGGGGTAGGAATGGAAGGAAGGGGACAGGGACTATTTGGAACTAGGCCAAAATATACTCAAGCATGAATTCTCTGGGTCAGACAATAACCCAGGGATGGGGAGGGGGAAGAAAAAGGAAGCGGTGTCCATGTGACAGGTGCGTGTCTGTGTGTTTGTTTCTTCACACTGGATAATAAAATTGTTGCCTAGATTCATAAGATGACAGAATGAAACCCTTCAGAAGCTCTTGAATTTGATAACTTCTGTAAATCTATGTCCTGAAAGAATAGCTACAAGAGTATTTCATAAGCAAAGATCTCCAATCCCTTGCCTTCTTTCAACTAGTTCTGTCATAATCGCGACACAAATAATTCCGTTTTAAAAAACAAAGCTGCTCTAGAATATGAGTGCTAATGGAGCGCTTGAAAGCCCTCCTTGTTTTGACAAGTCGAGTTCAAATAGTGTTTGTGGACATGGAAACATCGTTTGTTTTTTATCTGCATCCAGACACCTCATCCCTGCAAAATTTTTGTGCCATGATTTTTTAAAAGAAATACTGTCTAGAGTTTTGACAGTGCTCTCTGCTGATAATCCTTAACCAATTAAAGAGGACCCACCAGAGACCTTTTTCATAAAAGATTTACAGAAAAGTCACAATGTAGTTGAATTCAAAATGAAGAGTATAAAGATAAGTGAGCAATTTTTGAGTAATAACATATTCAGTAAAAGATAAAACATAGCACCTCAAAATACAATGGAACAGCATTAAAAAAAGGTATTTTGGGAGACATCTCTCTCCCCTAACAACTCTTTAGAATAAACAGATTTCTTCAGGGTTACTTTGAAAGACTCTAACACTTCATAGATAATTGGGTCAGTAATCCCACTGTTTTGAAACAGCTCTCCCGGGATACACACATCTTGCTCTCAAGCAAGAATGTCATTTTGATAATTTGAAAAACAAAAAATGTTAGTTTGATTGTCTCTAGCCGAACTGACACCAGTAAAGGAAGAAGCCAGTTTATTTATTTCTCAGGGATATTGCGTGTCGAGGCCTGCATTAATTCCACTTGCTGCCACCCAATAGCTGTTAGTTTTTAGAATATGATGTTACTTTTGCAAAATTTGGTACTTTACGCTTATTTTCTTCTTAAGTTAGGGACAGTAGCAGTAGGAAATGAGATCTATGGCAGGAACTTGGAGCCATAGATTATAGAATATTGATTCTGCAGGGGAGAATAGGCGAGGGAGGGGAGTTAAAATATCAATTCCTATTGTATGTTAGGCACTGTGGTAGGCGCTTCATAATTTATAATTGCTACAGTAGCCTTGTAAAGTATGTATTAATATCCCTAATTTGATAAATCTGTAAAAGGCTCAGAGAAGTCAAGTACTTTCTCCAATGGCACATAGATAATGTCAGTGTCCTAGCAGAAGAATTCTAATTTAGGTCTGTCAAATTCCAATGTTATGCTCTTTCTAATTCAAGAGGCTGACTCATCAGGAAGAGAACTTGGTATCATCCAGCTCAGCGTAGCTCAGCTCTAATTGCATATGAATCAGCTGTGGATCTTGTGAAAATGCAGCTTCTGATTCAGTACATCTGGAGAGAGACCTCAGATCCTACATTTTTAATAAGCTCCAGTTGAAGCTAATGATGTCGGTTTGTAGACTACTCTTAAAGCAGCTAGTCTCTGGCATACCCCCTATGGTTCAGTTGTGGAAACTTAACGTTCTGAGAAAGAGCTTGAGATTCCCTAACTAGCTAGTGGCAGAGCTGAGTCTGAGCCAGTGTCAATGCCAAAAGGTGGTTTTGGAGGTAGCTCTCTCCTATTCTCCAAAGGCCCACCAAAGCAGACCCTCATAAAAATGCATGTACTTGCTATGCAAACTCAGTTACAAGAACTCCCTAGGCCCCTTTTCCAGTAAGATTGCAGTCCCTCCCTTCTATGGGGAATGCATCGCTACTGTGAACCCTGTGTTCTGACCTACAGTGGGTGCTGTTTCTACTGTAGCTCAATATTTACATCTGAAGGTGGGAGGCACAAGTGAGCCCTGCAAGGAAGCCATTATGATTCCTCCATAGCAGGGGTCGCAAACTCAAATGTCCTTGGTCAGGCAAGTCATGGAAAGCATTAAAGCTGGCTTGCTGGGTGCTGACAAACCTGTGAGCTGCTGTCCCTCCCCAGACAGAGTAGCTTGGTTTCTAAGCCAAATCACTACACTCTAGTTAATTCGGAAAGACTAGTTCAGCCTAAACTCTCCTACAGCTAGTTAGTATCTCAGTAAACCTTGCTCAAATCTTCATTTGGTGATGGGTTCCTCCAAGAACATCTGGAGTCCTCCAGGGTGTTGGAGAGTGTGTGTGTGTGTGGGCATCCTCGAGCAATTTTGGAAGATCAGATATTTCTGTATTTCTGCTTGTCATAGCCAGAATGATACTGGAGACTTCTTTACCCTCAGTTCTGTAAGTCCACTATAGAATTTGTAATCGACTTGTATAATTTGGCTTCCAAATGCTCCACTGCATAGGGGATTATCTTTTGGCAATGGACCATTAATCTCATTAAATAATAGCAACTAGCAGTTCCTTTCCGTGCCAACATGTAGCTAGAGGAGACACCTGGGTGGACTATATCCACCAAATATTTTTACAAAATGAACCAAATCTAGGGAAAGGGGTAGGTATTATCATGGCTTTTGCATCTTATATCAGCTGAAAAAAATATCAATTCAAATAAATGTTCTAAGATGTATATGCTTTAAAAATATTAATAAATAATAGTCCATATTAAATAGCTGTAAGTTCTATAGCTGCCATTAAAATAAGGGTTTGTGCTCTGTGCATCAGAATTGTGGATTCAACTAATTTATTCTCCATAGCTATATTTTGTGTACAAATTGAATTTTAGAAAACTTAGTAAGTTAGAAAGAACATAGTATTGAACACAAAATATTTTAAGAATATAGGAATTTGAGGTTATAATTTACGTATGATCTAAATTTCAGCAGCATTTTATGAATAAACTGGAAATTAGCTGGGTATCATATCTGACCTAGAATTTGGGAACCTTATAATTTACTATTATTGCTGAAGAAAAAAAAAAATGAAACACCAGACTCTTGAAGGATAGAATTAACTATAGTATTTGCACCCTTGGTAGGATAAGCACAGACGACAGGCAGAGAGAAGTGACATGTTCTGGACACTAGTTCTAAGTTTTAAGCCACTTCTAAGTCTCAGCTTACACATCCATAAAATACAGGAGTTAGACTTCGTATCTTATCTCAAAGGTGTATTCCAGTTCTAAAATTCTGATCCTATGAACCATGTTTTACATTTATAAAGTTAGCTTTAATGCACCTTGATATAGTATCAAAGTAATATATAACATACATGTATGATTTGTAAAAATTCTAGTAGAAGGCAGCTTATTCTGGAATCATCAATGATCTTCTTATACCCCGCTCCACTCCCTATAAGAAATCAGTCTTGATTTTTCCTGGTGGTAACCTCCATATCCTCAGGGAGAAGTGATGCTTATGCCTCTTTTTCTGATTAGTCGAGTGTAGACAGTGAGGATTTTGCTCACATTCCCCATGGTAGTTAAATCCCTGTAGTAATACAGTTCCTTTCTTGATTACCTGTAAACATTTACACCTTTGTTTCTTGTTTCATTACAGTGTCTCCTGATTTTCTATTTTGAAAGATGAGAGTATTCATCATTTTAAGTGCAACCTGTTAAAATTTGAATTATATTAGTTACTATTTGATTATTTTATTCAAAGGAAACAGGTTAACATTTAGGTGTGTTTAGATGTGTCGGGTCCCAGTCTGAAATGTCAGTTCTTGGTATGCTCTTGGCCTAAGAATGACCAGACACGCCGAAAGCAAGGTAAGCATGAAAATGAGGTTTACTGAAGAGAGAAAGATAGGATTGCAGAGCAAGCGCAAGATACAGGTTTACAGAGCAAGATACATCTGCCACAGATGATGACCGGACCCACTGTGGTAGCAAAGGAGAGCTTGGTTATGGTCTGGGTC
>CAUYRT010067459.1:0-54950 GCA_963574885.1 Lepilemur ruficaudatus | reverse complement strand
GTCTTGCACCTGTAGTCTCAGCTATTCAGGAGGCTGAGGCGGGAGGATCATTTGAGCCCAACAGTTGGAGGCTGCAGTGAGCTATGATTGCACCACTGCACTCCAGCCTGGGTGACAGAGGGAGACCCTATTTCAAAAAACAAAAAAAAAAGCACCGGGCGTGGTGGCTCACACCTGTAATCCTAGCACTTTGGGAGGCCGAGGCGGGTGGATCGCTCAAGGTCAGGAGTTCAAAACCAACCTGAACAAGAGCGAGACCCCGTCTCTACTATAAATATAAGGAAATTAGTTGGCCAACTAAAAATATATGTAAAAAATTAGCCGGGCATGGTGGCACATGCCTGTAGTCCCAGCTACTCGGGAGGCTGAGGCAGAAGGATTGCTTGAGCCCAGGAGTTTGAGGTTGCTATGAGCTAGGCTGACGCCACGGCACTCTAGCCCGGGTAACCGAGTGACACACTGTCTAAAAAAAAAAAAAAAAAAAAAAAAAAAAGCCCCCTAGATCAGTAGTCCCCACTGTTTTTGGCACCAGGGATCAGTTTCATAGAAGACAATTTTTCCAGGGACTGGGGGTGGCGAGGGGGGGCTGTCGTGGAGGTGTGTGGGTGTGTGTGCGCGCGCAAGCGCGCGTGCACAGAGCTCAGGCGGTGATGCATGGCCAGTTTCCTAGTAGGCCAAGGACTGGCACCAGGCCACAGCCCAGGGGTGGGAACTGCAAGCTCTAGATGATCCCAGTGTGCAGTCAGAGTGAGAATCACTGCTCTAACAGGCCAAAAGCAGAAGGGAAAAGGGTGGCTGACTCTTCCCAAAATTACTCGTTATATCTTTCAAACAGCCCTTTCAATTCCTGAACGCATACCCACCCACACACCCACCCAGTGGCAGCCCACGGTGGGCAAGATCCATAGCTGCATCAAGCCTGCCAGGAGCTTAACCACCCAGCAGGAAACACAAAGCAAGTCATTAACCTCAGAAAATGCTCCACCAGCCCACACTCCCTGGAACTGCAGAGACAGCTGCTGAATTCCTCCTGTCCATGTTCGCCCCCAGGCGGTTATTTTGACTATGCCTGGCATTTGTTTTCTTAGAACTTGCCAGGTGGAAGCCGACTGTCTTCTCACTGGCCCTGCACCGCAGGAACAGCGCTGAAGGTTCTGAATGTTGTCCTTTCCCCAATTCACCAGCTCTCACCTTCATGCCAAGTGGGCAGCAGACTCAAGATAATCACTTGACACAATCTATTCTTTTAATGCTAACATTGAGGAGGGAAAAGGAAGGAGCTGGAAAGAACACAGAAGGCCAAAGACCTAAATGTCTGTGAGAAACAGCTCCTTCCTCCCCACCTCTGCTAAACATTACTAGGCTCCTGGCTGGTCCAGCAGGACCGGCCGGGCAGGCCAGAGGTGGTGCTCTTGCTAAACTACCAGCCAGAGCCCAACTCTCAATCTTATGTGTGAAGGATACAAAGAAACTCTGACTACAAGCTGGGCTGACCCACTAAGTGCCATGTGATAGGCACAACTTTGATTTATCAGAAACAGAGTCTCACTCTGTGGCCCAGGCTGGAGTGCAGTGGCATGATAATAGCTCACAGCAGCCTCCAACTCCTGGGCTCAAGTGATCCTCTTGCTTCAGCCCCACCCTCTCCACAACCCCACCCCAGGACTATAGGTGTGCCACCACACCTGGCTAAGTTTCTTTCATCTTTTGTAGAGAAAATGGCAAGGGTCTCACTGTGTTGCCCAGGCTGGTGTTGAACTTCTGAACTCAAGCGATCCTCTGACTTCAGCCTCCCAAAGTGCTAGGATTACAGGCATGAGCCACTGCGCTCGGCCAGTATTCTTTTTAAGAACAAAACAATGCAATTACAGCTACGACACAGAATGTGAGAAAGACAGGGAAAAGTGATGCCAGGTTAAAATAACAACCATACAGCCAGATTTAATGTCAGGGTTACTTGCAAACAGAAAATGTTAAGGGCTTATTCAATATTAAAAAATCTTTCAGCTTTAAGTGGGTAACCACAACTCCCCATTTTAAAGCTCAGGGAAAAGAAATCATTCTAAGTTCTTCAAAAGGAGATTCATTATCTTGCAAAATGCTTTTCACAATACAATTTTAGCTTCCAGGATCAGCAGTCGTACTTAAAAAATAAATAAATAAAACAAACGACCCTTCACCAAAATCAAACAGATCTGGAAATCTCTTGTTTAGTCTCCACATTCCCTTTTTTTTTTTTTTTTTTTTTTTTTGAGACTGGTTCTCACTTTGTTGCCCAGGCTGGAGGGCAGTGGTGCAATCATAGCTCACTGTAGCCTCAAACTCCTGGGCTCAAGCGATTCTCCTGCCTCAGCCTTCTGAGTCACTGGGACTGCAGGCACCACCACCACACCTGGTTAATCATTTTTTATTTTTGTAGAGACAAGGGTCTTGCTATGCTGCCTAGGCTGGTCTAGAACTCCTGGCCTAAGTGATCCTTCGGCCTTGGACTCCCAAAGTGCTGGGAGTACAGGTGTGAGCCACTGTGCCCGGCCCTCCTCCTTCCATTTTTAACGAGACTCCCAGAGATCACAGCAAGAACACAGCCATGTGGTGAAACAGCAGCCCAGACTCCTCTACAGAACCCCACTTTACCTGCCATGGGGATCTGATAGGGCTGGATCGATCGAGCCGGAAGCACTGGGTGGTGAAAGGTAACGGTGCCGTCGAACTCTCCCCGCAACTTGATGTCAAATATGACCGATGTCTGTGGGGGAGAAAGCACAAGACTGTGGTGCCAAAACAAACCATGGCATGACATGTCTCTCTCATTACTTCACATCTCACTGTTCAGGTCAGTTTCAAAGTCTGCATCTGCGTTCCCTCCCTACAGGCAAATTCGCCATTAACACCACAGCTCTCTTTTAACATCTTTATTTCTTCCCACAAATAATTCCTGCATGTATGACATTTTTCCTTTGAAGAGCTCAAAGTGATTTAAGCAGATCTATTTCACTTTAACTTGCAACATCTTCACTAGTTAAAGACTTGGTGTCACCACCCTCCAGGGAGGCCTAGGAGGGAAGCGGCTTCTCTAGCACCAGAGGCCCAGCTAACAGCCTAGAAAACGCAGACCTGTTCCAGCTGTCCTGGGCCACAGAGCCCCAGGACCAGCACCACCCAGCACTGCCATCTGTGCTCATAAACCACAGAACTCATGTACCCACAGCACACAGTGGCTTCCCATCTTGTTCCAAAGGTCAAGTCTCCTCATGTGTTATTTTCTGAAATAGTTTTTCATTATCCTTAATCAACTGATAGGGAATTGCTTTTTTCTCAACCACTTAGAATATCAAAACCACTTCCATCTGGAAGACCAAAACTTTTAGTATAAAAATGTAATTTCTAGTCTTGTCCAGAATGCCTGGCCAATCTTCCCAAGGCTTCTACACAGCCCTGATGTGTTCAAACGCAGATCAGATGCCCACACAGCTCGCACCTCTGTGTCCTGGTGATGCACGACCACAAGGTTGTCCACTACGTTTAGGGCAAACTTCCCCGTCCTGTTTAACTTCAATATGTGCATCTTCTTACAGGCACCTTCTCTGTAGGACGATAAAAAGAAAAAAAAAAAAAATAGATCAACAAGCTTTAGTTCATATTTTAAAATCACAGGAAGAGGAAAGAAAGCATTAGCTGTACCGTGGCAGATGATACAGGACCACCTCTGCGCCTGTGCTATTGGAGGTCCGAGAGTGATGCCTCAAGAAGAGAACATAAAGCTGCCCGTATCTAGTGAGAAAACAAAGAGACTGAGGTCACACAAGGCCATTTAAAATTCCTCTATTCTATATTGGGCCACAGTTAAGTAAATTATGAGATAGTCACTTAATGGAATATTTTGTAGCCAACGAAAATGTTTACAAAGAAAGTGCCATTAGTCAAACAAAGCCTCTTATAAAGTGGAAAGTAGAATGCAAAAGTAAATGAAGCCTGATCATAATCTTTTAAAAGAAAACCACAAACCTAAGCACAGAGTCTAAAATGACTGGAAAGAAAAGCACAGTATTCATGTAATAATTATCCTGGAGTGATAACCTATTTTGTTTTCCTCTCTGTTTTCCAAGTTTTATATGAGTACATATTCCTTAATAAGAGGAAAATAGAATCACTATTCATTTTTAAGTGCCATCTAACAAATGCTGCTGTGAACAGTTCCTGCATGCACATTCTTCCCAGTGGTGAACGCTGGGCTGGGCCTGCCCCAGGGCTGAGGGGGGGACCAAAGAGGGTCCCACCTCCACTTCAGCCAGGACCACGCTCACTTATCTGCCTTCTTAAGTGGGATGCCACAGAAGAGCATCTTTTTTAAAAAAAGAAGAAAAAGCATTCTACTAAAAATTAGTTTGGAAATCACTGTTTTAGGCATTGAGGAATCAGAAGTAATTCTGAAGCAAAATGTTGATAATTGTTCAATGAGAGACATAGGTATATAGGGGGTTCTTTGTATTAGTTTCTATTTTTCTGTGTTTAAAATTTTCATTACAAAGTTTAAAAATTAACTGAGCTATCTGCTTTTCCAAATGAAAATGTACCTTCCTATATAAGTAATTCAGTTCCATGTTTGTTAGATTAGAAAACTTACTCTATTTTCTTATTTTGAGAAATTATAATTATCACTTGGCTTTAAAAAAAAAAACCTTGTTAAGCTTCAACTCATAGAGTGGGGAAAAAAATCTAAAACTAAGATAGCTAAGAAATAAATTGGCTAATCTCGTTTTATTAGGCTAGAAAGGTAAAAAGACTTCCTTAAGATCACAAAGTTTGTAAAATCAAAAAGAATGCCAAGAACCTGCCAAGAATACAGGTTTTCTGTATTCATAAAATGTAGGTGGCTACATAAACAGGACCGGAGTGTCCTCATTATGTGTTCAAGGAGTTCCTATCCCTAAGGACAGAGCATGACCACGGTCCTCGTAACATACTCAACACACTCCTTCTAGTCCTTATATCACAAAAGCAAGCACAAGAAGGAACTCTCTCGAAGCCAGACATACATGGTAGCCATCGCAATGTCTCTCTCGGAAAGGCTGAGTTTAGTTGACTTGGGCGCAGCTGGTAATTCAATCTCAAACTTGGGCAGCTTTGACATAGTGCCAGCCTGTTTACAGGGAGGAAAAGTTTATTAAACCCTTTCGATTTCCCACGTAAAATCAATGAGGACAGTCACACAGGACATCTTCCCATCCTTTCCAACATCCCACCATGTCCTCTGCTCACAGCGTCCGGGTCCACAGTATGAACCATTCTTGGCACGCACAGGGTAGTGCGGTGCGCCCCCTAGTGGTCACGGGTGGAAGGTTGTGGTTGGAAGAAACTGGCCCCTAAGGTGCTTGCTGGGTTAGGAAGTTAGAGGAACAGGGTAAGATGGGGGAAAGGGAGTGTTTTTAGGGGAGGGTTACTCTTACCCTAAAATAAAAAGGCTGCAGGACATTCTCAAGGACTGTGGTGGACAGCAGAATGACAGCGCTCTCGGGGCAGTACATGTACCAATTGACATTGATGTTGTGGCTCTTCAGGAGTTTCAGAGTCCGTTTCTCTGGCAACACCTGAAGCGAAGTTTAAGAAACAGAATCTTCACTTTAAAAACAGCAAAATGTCAGAAGATTGATACAGTAAATTGAAAAAATTAAAAGCAGGAAAAAACCCACTGAGTTAAATAGAAAAGTATTGTTTTTATCTATTACAGCTACTATGTGCTGAGCCCTGTGCTTAGTGCTTTATACATCTGAACTCATTTGCTCTTTGCCACAACCCTGAGAGGTGGGCGTCACTAGCCCTACATGACAGATGAGAAAGTAATGCTCAGCGATCACCTAACACCAATCACAAGGGAACCTGCCACGATAAATCCGACGTCAGCCTCAGCGGCTGGTTCACTCCACAGTCCAGGTCTGAGCCTCCACCAGCTCAGGCACCAGAGAGCAAAGGCAAGGCACAACCAACCCTCTTTCAGCGAGGAAAGGGTCAAAAGAAACCGACACCCCCGCACCCTGCATGTTGCATCAGTCACATCCCAGCCTGCAGCAGATCTGCTTTCTGCGCGGTCTCCATCTCCACTCCAGTCTGCACTGGGCCTGGAAGGGGCTTCCTTTTTCTAACAGATGTGTTCATGAGACTACATGCAAATGTATTTTATAATCAAGGCACATTTTAAATATACGCTAAATATTCTCATGCATTAAACACTATATAGAACCCTTAAGACATTAATGCTCATAGAACACTGCACTGAAGAACTGAGGTGGAAGTCAGAGTTGGGCGGCGCGAGTTTCTCGATAATTCAGCTATAATAAAATAAGAATAGAGTCCTCTTTCTTTTTAACATTTTGTTTGTTTTGAGACAGGAACGCAATCCTGCTCCAGCCCAGCCTGCAGTGCAGTGGCGCAATCATAGCTCACTGCAGCCTCGAACTCCTGGGCCCAAGCGATCCTCCTGCCTCAGCCTCCCAAGTAGCTGCCAAGCAGTGGGGAATACGGGCATGCACTACTATGCCCAGCTAATTTTTCTATTTTTTGTGGAGATAGGGTCTCACTATGTCATTCAGGCTGATCTCGAACTGCTGGGCCTAAGGGATCCTGCCCCCTCAGCCTCACAAAGTGCTGGGATTACAGGCATGAGCCACTGTACCTGGCTTAACTTACTTCTTAAAGACCTTAACATCACCTAGGTACCCTTCAGGTACACTTTCCCACTACAGAGAACAGAAAGATAGAATTTTTTTTTTTTTTTTTGAGACAGAGTCTCACTCTGTTGTTGGACTAGACTGCTGTGGTGTCAGCTTAGCTCACAGCAACCTCAAACTCCTGAGCTCAAGCGATCCTTCTGCCTCAGCCTCCCGAGTAGCTGGGACTATAAGCATGCACCACCATGCCTGGCTAAATTTTTCTATATATTTTTAGTTGGCCAGCTAATTTTTTTCTTTTTTTTTAGTAGAGACTGGTCTCACTCTTGCTCAGGCTAGTCTCAAACTCCCGAGTTCAAACTATCCACCCGCCTCGGCCTCCCAGAGTGCTAGGATTACAGGCATGAGCCACCGCACCCGGCCAAGATAGACTTTTAAACGCTTACCACAGGGAACTTCTGTAAAATAAGCCATTTTTTCCATATTATATGTACAGAAATCTATTTCTGTATGTATGAGATTAGTCTAAAGTTTGTTTAAAGTTCTCTTCATGGCTGGGCATGGTGCCTCAGGCCTGTAATCCTAGCACTCAGGGGGGCTGAGGCCAGAGGATTGCTTGAGATCAGGAGTTAAGGACCACCTCAGCAAGAACGAGACCCCATCTCTACTAAAAAAAAAAAAATAGAAAGAAATTAGCCAGACAACTAAAATATACATACATATATATATATATATATATATATATATATCTCAAAAAAATTAGCCAGGTGCACACCTGTAACCCCAGCTACTCAGGAGGTTGAGGCAGGAGGATTGCTTAACCCCAGGAATCTGAGGTTGCTGTGAGCTAGTCTGATGCCATGGCACTCTAGCCCAGGCAACAGAGCGAGACTCTGCCCCAATCAATCAATAAAGTTCTCTTTGTGCTGGTCATTGCAAAGATTTTGATGAGAGCCCCACAGCAAAGCAGCATGACATTAACATCTCATGTTTTGCTCACATAGGTCCATTTTCTCCATCCATAAATTCTAAATTATACTGCTTTTATTAGGTCAAAAACATTAAAATGTGAAAGAATTCTAATAGTGTCTACATTAGCTCCACTTAGAGATCTCAGAAGCATTCTCAACAGGTCAGGCAGTGGGACATATTAAAAGATGAACAGGCTGGTGCACCCAAGGACACAATCAACAGAGTGAAAACACAACCTATAGACTGAGAGAATATATTTGCAAAACATGTATCTGATAAGCTGTTAATATCCAGGATATATAAAGAATTCCTACAATTCAATAGCAAAAAAACAAAACCCAATTTAAAAATGGGTAAAGGACTTAACTAGACATTTCTCCAAAGATGATATACAAGTGGCCAGCACGCACATAAAAAGATGTTCAATGTCACTCATCATCAGAGAAATGCAAATCAAACCCACAGTGAGATAACACCTCATACCCATTGGATGGCCACTATCAGAAACACAGAACATACGTGTCGGTGGGGATATGGAAAAACTGGAACCTTTGTGCACTTGGGGGAATTGTAAAAATGGTGTAACTGCTATGGAAAACAGTATGGCAATTCCCCAGAAAATTAAATAGAACTACCATGTGACCCAGGAATCCCACTCTGGGTATGTATCTAAAAAAATTGAAAACAGGATCTTGAAAAGGCATTTGCACACCTGTGTTTACAGCCTCATTATTCACAATACACAAGAGGCAGAATGAATGGATGAATGGCAGATGAATGGATAAACAAGATGTAGTATGTACATACAATGGAATATTATTCACCCTTAAAAAGAAAGAAACCCTATGCTACAACACAGATGAAGCTTGAGGACATTATGTTAAGTGAAATAAACAAGTCACAAAATGACACAGTATAATCCCACTATATGAAGTATCTGGCTGGGTGCAGTGGCTCGTGTCTCTAATCCCAGCACTTTAGGAGGCTGAAACAGGAGGATCACTTGAGGCCAGAAGTTTGAGGCCAGCCTGGGCAACATGGCAAGACCCCATCTCTACAAAAAATAAAAAAAATTAGCCAGGTGTGGTGGCACATTCCTGTAGTCCTAGCTATTCAGGAGGCTGAGACAAAAGGATTACTTGAGCCCAGGAGTGGGAGACTACAGTGAGCTATGATCGGACCACTGTACTCCAGCCTGGGCAACAGAGCAAAATATTTACAGAAGTCAAACTCAGAAGCAGAAAGTAGAATGGAGGTTGCCAGGGGATGGGGGAAGGGGAGAGGGGGAATTGTATAACGGTACAGCATTTCAGTTTTGCAAGGAGAAAAAGTTCTTAAGTTTCTTCACAAAAATGTGAATGAATATACTTAACACTATTGAACTGTACACTTAATAAGAGTTAAGATGGTAAATTTTATGTGATGTGTTTTTTAATCACAATTTTAAAAAATTATTGTTCAAATTGAAAAGGCAGTTCACAAAGAGAAATACAAATGGACAATACACAAGTGAAAAGACGCTTACTTTCCTAGTAACAAAAATTACAAATTAAAATGTCTTCCTATCTCTCAAGGTTGGCAAACGTCTATAGACCGATATTAATAATATTCAGTTCTGGGAAAGTTTGGAAAATGGAGATTCCTATATTGCTAGTGCAAGTGCAAGCTTCTGGAAGAGATTTGGTGATATCTGTTCAGCTTTAATGTTCATACCTACCTTACAACTGCCTCACCCAAGAATATAAAGAAATGTGCACAAACACGTTAATGAAGAATTGTTTATAATCATAAAAAAGTAAAAACAAGCCAGTTGTCCATCAACAGGGTATTGGCTAAATATAGTCCACTGATACAACAGAACACTAGTCAGAATAAAATATAGAAAGATGTTCAAGATATACTGCTATGCAAAATAAAGCCAGCTGCAGAAGTTTATAAATAGTTCCTTTTGTAAAAAATAATAATTATAATAAATGTTTGTATGTATAAAAAAATACAGGAACATGCACCAAACTGTTCATAATAGTTATTTTTAGGGATTATGGGGGAGTTTTACTTTCCATATAATATATCTTGGTACTGTTTGGATGTTTTATTTTTTAAAAATGTATTACTTGTAATTAGGGGGAAAAAAAGAAAAACCCAAGCAAGATACTAAAGCTCTAGAATCTGAAAATATCTCTTTAGTACTGTATTCGAAAGGCCGTCAAACTGCTATCACAGAACTTTCTCCAGCAAACATAAATGTGATACCTGGTAAAATTCGATTCCTTGATCTGTTATGAAGACAATTTCAGTAGAACTGGTCCAGCAGAATCCTAGAATGTTGGCGTTCTTAGTCTGAGAAGAATTATAGAAAGTTTTTTTTTAATTAATACGAAAAACATGTACAACTCTTTTCAAAAGCTTAAAAATCACTCTTTAATGAAAGTTACCCAGAATGATTACTCATTAGCAAATCAAACTTTCTTTTAAATACAGCTCTCCCTAATTTTTGCCTGTAGCAATTCATTCAAAAATCTGAATCCGCCGGGCATGGTGGCTCTCGCCTATGATCCTAGCACTCTGGAAGCCTGAGGCCGGAGGGTCATTTGAGGCCAGGAGTTTGAGACCAGCCTGGGCAAAAGCAAGACCTCATCTCTACTAAAACTAGAAAAATTACCCTTGCATCATGGCACGCTACTATAGTTCCAGCTACTTGGGAGGCTGAAGCAGGAGGACTGCTTAAGCCCAAGAGTTTGAGGTTGCTGTGACCTATGATCACGCCACTGCACTCTAGCCCGGGCAACAGAATGACCCCTTGTCTCAAAACAAAACAAACAACTCTGAATCTTAGTTCTTTCTGGTCAATGGAATAGAGGAAGCCTATGTTTTATAAGAGGGTAACTGACCAGAGCTCACAGACATCAGCTTCTACCTTTAGGAGTCAAAGTATGACTGACCTTCTCAGTCAACCACATTACAAAAACTGTCATTATAAAAGTACAAAGGCCTAAAGTTTTTCAGTGAGCGTTGACCAAAATGGGGTGGGGACTCTGATATTGCGCGAGTGATTGCTTTATGAAGAACGAGGCTGGGAGTCCAGCGCAGGCAGGACCGTGCAGCTGCAGGGCTGGGAGGGGTCAGTGATTCAGAGATGCACCTTTCCTTGCAGAGTTGCCCACCTGATCTCCACTTAGCAAAGCAGTCACAAAGACACAGAAAGCCCCACCCCAACCACTAGCAGCTGTTAGTATCCAGGTGCCACTTTTAGCTCAGCTCCCTCTAGCCTAGTTTATTACACCCAGCAAATCTAATTAATGTGGATTAGAATCTACACCTGGGGGAAGAAAGAATAAGGACATGACAAGGACAAATCAAGGAAAGAAAAATCTCCCACACAAGGCGGCTAATAAGGGAAGCCAGGGCCGAGACGGGAGGCACCACCAGCCCAGGGAAGCACCGGGCAGGGTGACAGAGAACAGCAGCCACCGAGGACTGACACTGCTAGTGTTTAATGTCGTCATCTGCTGAATCCCCTCAATTCCATTTTATAGACGGAGAAACAGGCTTTCGAAACTTAGCAAACAGCAGCAGATCTCAGCATGAAGGCACAATCTCATTCCAGGTCCATGCCCTGACACCCCGCTCTCCATGACACAACCCCCAGCTCAGCGCCGGCCAGCGTACCTTGCACTCCTGCGTGTATTCCAGCTGAGAGTTATCAGGGATGAAATTACAAAAATCCTGAAAGAAAAAAAACAGAAAAATTTGGATTGGGCAGCTATACTGTCAACCTACCTTGAGATTCTACAAGATAAAAAGAAAAAGACAAACTAACTTTAAAAGTGACCAGAAAATAACTGACAAAAACACAGATAGAAAAAATAAACAGACCAATTTGAATCATCGGCCTCTTGAGTAGCAGAAAGTTTACAATTCAGTTTTTAAAAAGTTAATGCAGATATTCAGAGTTTAGAAACTGATTTTTAAAATACACTCCTCAGATGACTGATGTCAGAGAAATGAGTTACTGTACATTATAAAAGGCTTCCCCAAAATATTAGCAATCTACACTGGTGGAAGAATTAAGTGCAGGATTCTACCTTTCCCATGAGCCTTCTCTAATTTACAAATGGCAACGCTGGGTATTTACAAGGGCTGAAAAGCCAACAGGCTGTCCCACCTCTGCATATCTGTTTGGATCTAGTTTCCAACAATCAGAGAAGGGAATGAATGGAGTTACTGGAGGAAGACTAATTCACAAAGTAGCCAAAAACATACCTCCCATAACATACCTACATTGCTAGCTACAAAAGTTGCATGACGTTCCAAATTACTTTTTTTAAAAAAATGTAAGTCAAAAATGTCAAATTAAGGTCATATTTATCCATTCAAATGTCTTTCTCATCTGCAAAGGCTCAAATACAATGCAACATAACTATATCTTCACAACGGTAAAATACTAAATGTTGCCTTTAACACGGAAATTTTGCAATTCCTTCTCTTCCAAATGTACTCCTGATGATCTTTTCTTAGTGCTATACTTTGAGGACTGAACTCTGATCTTTTTCTTTTGCTCAAAATTCCTTCCTAAGGAGGCCAGATGAGTCATGCTCACAAACGGTAAATTCTCACTAAGCAGGTTTTGTTAACCAATTGAAGTGCGGTTTACTTCCCAAACCTGATTCCGGTATAGCATTAACATCACCTAAAAGATAGAAAGCATCCATCTTAACTCAAGCATCCTAGCATATGCATATGTTAACTTGAAACATTCTCCTGTCCGGACCTCCCAGAGTGCTCACACCTTTATCTTAAATTGAGCTTTTCTTTCTGGTCTTTTAGATAAAGCCTGACTCTCAGCCAATTATCAGCCAAAGAATCTTTAAACCCACCTATAACCTGTGAGCCCCAGCTTGGAGATGCCCCGCCTTTTTGGGCCAAACCACTGTATACCTCTCACGTACTGACTGATAACTTTACCTGTAACCCCTGTCTCCCTGAAATGTATAAAACCAAACCATAATCCAGCCACATCGAGTCCACTTGCTCAAGATTTCTTGGGAGTGGCTCCGGGTCATGGTCCTCAAATTTGGCTCAGAATAAACTTCCTTTAAATATTTCAGAGTTTGGATTTTTTCGTCCACAACTTAAAGGTAAGTCTTACCACAGTCTTGGAGGTCCTCTGAACAGCCAGTATCTTATTTTCTAAGGAAAATTTAATGCACTTCACTTCTCCTTTGTCATCCATTCTTTAAGAAGAAAGAATACGTTAAGAGTTAAAACTAAATAACCGAATTCTAGCTACCATCATTTGTTGAAAAGACAAAACACAAGATAAATATTCAGAAGGCAGCAAATCTTAGTTTAAAATGAAAATTATGTTTCCAAAGCTATCAGTAAAACCTCTTTTCAAACAGCAAAATCCAACTGGCAACAACTTGCTGGAGAAATGTACAGTATCATGACTTATGGGAGAACGAAATCACATGTACTTGCCACCTGAGAATTATTTTCGATATAAATAACACACCCACACAGTAGCCTTCTCTGCAAACTGCTGCCTTCTATGGCCACCTCTCTCACAGCAAAGCTTTGGGGACGAGGAGGCTACTCTTGTATCTCACTCCGCATTTACTGCGCAGCCATGCAATGCGCTAAGGAGATGATAAAAAGTGAACTCAAGGCATGAGAGAGGGGCGTGAGGAAACTTACTGTGGTGATGGTTTCATGAGTGTATATATGTGTCAAAACTCATCACATTGCACATTTTAAAATGTGCAGTTTACTGTGTGCCAATTATGCCTCAATAAAGTTTTCAAAAAAAAGTTTAAAAAAAGTTCAGTACCTTTCTCCTCAAATTCTTTAAAGCTCCCAAATCTAGATCATCGTGGGCTTGCTCTCCTTTTCCACACTGAACTGACCCCCAAGTCTTAACAGAGACTGACCTTCCTAAGCATCCTTAGCCTGCCTGTGTGGCACCAGTCTACACCGCTGCAGCTCTGGTCGTCACTATGCCTGGCTCAGACAATTGCTACCGTCTCTCAGTGAGAACCCTGACTCTGACATGCTCCCAACGAATCCAGCCTCAATGCTGCAAACAGCATGACCTTTCCAAACAGTGACATGATCATCCCACACCCCACAAATTTTCAGTAACAAGTCCTAATTCCATAGCAGAAAAATGTAAGGTTCAAGCTGGCCCCTACCAGTAGCCACAACACCACCATTTCTCCTTCCCTATACGGACACCCTGATCCTCAGTTACATGGACCAGAAGTTCACCCAAAACGCTATAATCGCTCACTTTGCCCTTGGTATTCTCTTCATCCCATTCATACTTTAAAACCTTGCTCAAAGGTTGCATCCTGAGGCCCTCTCTCTCCTGGGCAGTGGTCTTCCCTAGCCCATCCCAAGAAAAATGTCACATCTCTTCTGTGTTCCCACATTCTGAACAGAGCTTTATTATCGCACTTTTCATGGTGAATAGTATTTGCCCACTCACTTGTCTCCCACACTGTATTTATGAGTTCTCCAAAAAAGACCAGGCTGATTCAAAGCCCTCACATGCTTGGCTGGTGCCTAGCACAGGGGCTGCAGCAGTGTCTGCGGAACACATGACGACAAAAGAAAGCAGTCAATCCATTTTCTACCTCAAAAAGTTTCCCATTAACACAGGCCAACTGCAAAATTCCTTTTTAAAGTCACCACTGAACTGAGGACCTACATTGTACTTTCTCCTTCTGTGATCACAAGGGTTAAAGCAGCCAGTTTCGCATCCAAACTGAGACACTTCTGAAAGTGAAAGGGACTGCTGTTGATAATTAACTAAACTGGTTCAATTCTGTAAACAGGAACACGCACCTTGAGTACAGTGGAAGCCATGATTTTCTCACATTATTACATGAGAAACAATGAATTTCCTCCACCTACCAAACACTCTGGAAAGACCCAGGTTAAGGCTCTGAAGGCTCTCCTCTTTCAACAAACCGGAAATGGGCACATCAATGCACTGACTTGCTAAAGGTACCAGGAAGTAGGTGACCCACTTGTGAAGTGCTCAGCATTTCACTCTGACAGGTGGTACTGGTATGTGCCACCAACACAAGGATCTGCTTCCCTCTCCCTGTAGGCAGGGATTCCTCACGTGCACACATACTGCAGCTCTCTTACGGGAGGCCAGTGACAAAATTATAAAACCACCTTTTGAATCAGAAAAACATCATTTGTTTACATGCTGAAATTATTCTGAAAATGTCTACGCTGTTACCTAAACGAGATGGGATTCCTATCATCTGGGCCTTTCACTACCACGCCCGTAGCTCCACCAGATCGAACAGCAAAAACCTGAGAGGGAAAAGAAGCAATGTTAACAGTCTGAATTTTGAAAGGACCTAGACTCATATACCAACTTACAAGTGATTAATTCTGCTATACCCCACTCCTGGTTCAACTAACACCGCACCTATAAGGAACAGATGCTTAAAGGTTCCCATGATTGTTAAAAAACAAGAGAGCAGAGACCAAAAAGACTACAATTCCAAGAGTAGCCCACGGTGCAACACCGGGTCCGGGTCTACGAGGCTCCAAGTTTTAAGGCAGGTTCGCGCACTGGCGCCGCTGATTACAGTTAATTACACTTAATTACAGTCTTTCCCCCCTTTACAAAATTCCAAGAAAAATGAAAATTTCCACGTCTAAATCCTTGACTGCAGGTATAACTAATGACAAAGACAACAAAAGGCGTCTAGGAAAAACTGGCATGCTGACAGCTGACAGCTCCGGCCACAGCGCCACCGCGTCCGTGGCGCTGGCTCAGGGCACCATCCCTGTGGTCACTTGCGAGGACACCTGATCACCTGGCTGTGATGGAGCCCCGTCCCTTGGCCCACCCAGCGACGAAGGGAGAGGAGGGGAGGCCAGGGCCTGGTCGCGTCAGTCCCCGGCCTCCGCGCGCCCACGACCCTAGCAGGGCCGCGCGGCGGAAGAGGGCGCGGGGCGGCCGGACCTGCTTGTTGGCCTCATCGAAGAAGACGCAGTTGACGGGGTTCGCCTTCTCGAACTGCACCGGCCGCTCGCACAGCTCCAGGTAGTAGTCCTCCTCGCCCATGGCGGGCGCCGCGGCGGCGGCGGGGACCCCGGGGGCGGCCGCCAGCGTGGAGCTGGGCGTGCGGCGCCCGACGGGGGGCGCGAGGGGGCGCGGAGGTCGGCCAGGGAGGCGGCTGCGGCGGCGGAGGGCCGGGCGCCGAGGCCGCTTCCTGGTGCCACGCCCCCGCCCCCGTCCGCCACGTGACCCGGGCCCTCGGCGCTTAAACGGGCCGCGTCCTGCCGCTGCGGGGCCCACCGGCCGTCAGCGCGCCCCGCCAGGCGCGGGAGGCTCCTCCCCATTCCCCGGGGTCGACGGGGGCGCGGCCGCGCGACCCGGAAGCGCGTGCGGCGCCCCGGCCCTGATCCCTGCGCGCCGCCCGGGCCGCCTGTTTTCCGGAGAGTCTGAAGAGGTTCGCTCCCAGGGCGGGTGCCCGCGTGGGACGGGGCTGCCCAAGGTCTAGGAGAGGCTCATCGTTGCGACCTCCCGCGTTTGGGGACTCCGTAGGGGACGTGAGCCGGGAGGCTGGCGGGGAGCCGAGATCACCCCTAACGCCCTCAGCTCTGACGTGGGCTCTTCAGCTAGATCTGGACACGGAATCGACAGCAGGCAGAGTAACAGCGGAAAAGCGTATGAATTTTATTAGTTGTACATGTACATGGGGATCTTCACAAGAGAGGGAACTCCGAAGAAGTGGCCAAAGCAAGGCGCTTTATACTTTAGGGGCAAAGAACAATAAATTTGAAAAGAATGACAAGACAATGGGAATCTGGCTAGGGGTGTCATTAGAACATACATGGGAAAAATAAAAATAAAAATAAAAAAAGAACATACATGGGAGTGTAAAACTAGGGGAAGATATGGTTATTTCGTTAAGTATAGTCAGTCTGTTCCAGCCCCCAATTGCCAGTCTGATGACAAAGGCCCTGGGGTGTGGAGACGGTGGCCCTCCTGGAATAGCTATGTCTTGCCACATGCAGAAAGGGACAGGTCAGCTCGCCCCCCGATTTATTTTTTTGGTTTGATTTGGGGTTTTGTTTGTTGGGGCTTTTTTTGGTTTTTCTTTTTCTTTTTTTCTTGAGACAGCCTCATTCTGTTACCCCTGCTAGAGTTCAGTGGCGTCATCATAGCTCACTGCAGCCTCCTCACTTGAACTTGTGGGTTCAAGCGGTCCTCCTGCCTCAGCCTCCCGAGTAGCTGGGACTACAGGCGCCTGCCACCGCGCCCTGTTAATTTTTTCTATTTTTTAGTAGGGGTGGGGTAGGGCCAGTGTCTCGCTCTTGCTCAGGCTGGTCTGGAACTGCTGACCTCAAGCGATTCTCCTGCCTTGGCCTCCCAGAGTGCTAGGATTACAGGCATGAGCCACTGCGCCCAACCCTTTTTATCCCATGAAAGTGAATTTTAAATATTAAACATTTGGATTATTCTTATTTGTGTTATGATCAAATACACTGTATCGTATTTTTCTCTGAAAATCAAGAGCAGAGCAAAGCATGCCAGCAATGAAACAAAAAACAGAGGTAAAGCTTCGCATCCTGTCTTCAATTTAATTTTAAAGAAAACAGCAGAAACATTGTTACGCAAATAAATAACAGAAATGAGAAAGGAAGTATCTGCCACGGAGGAAATCCACAGAAAGAAGTTTCTGAAGATAGAAGTAATGATTAAGGCAGGTGGGGACAGGACACAAAGAAAATGCTCACCTAATTTGAATTCTGGCATGTTATTTATGATGATTTCCACACTGGTATTACACACTTAAAAATTTGAGTTCTGGTAATGTTTGGAACCTCAAAGTTCTGGAAATGACTGTTGATCCATTTTTAAGAACTATTTTCAGAGTTGGTTTTTTTTTTTTTTTTCCTGGAGACAGGGTCTCCCTCTGTTACATGGGGTAGAGTGCAGTGCTGCAATCATAGCTCACTGCAACCTCAAACTCTGGGCTCAAGCAATCCTCCTGCCTCAGCCTCCCAAGAATGCTAGGATTACAGGTGTCAGCCACCATGCCTAGCCCTGTTATTATTATAATTATACAGTTTGCATAAGGTACTCCACATTATTCCTGCAGACATTCTTTCAATCTAGGGCACCTTCACCTTTCAATCTAAGTTTTGATTGTCCAGCTGTTGTGTCAGTTGGAATTACATTTAGCTGCAAGCAACTGCAAGAAAACCCAACTTACAGTAACAAGCAAACAGGGCTTTAATTTTTCTCAAGGAGCAAGAGGTGTGGAGGTGATCCATCCAGGCCTGGTACTGAGGCTCCATGATGCCTCAGAGATCCATACTCCTTTCTCTGCACTTAGCCATCCATCCTCAAGGTGTGACTTCCATCCTCATTCTCATCACCTTATAATTGCAGGATGCATGCTCGCTTCTAACATGGGGTCCGCAGTCCCCAGGCAGGAAGAAGGAAGGGATAAGGGCAAAAGGCCCTTGCTGGCTAAATTTGATCCTCTTTTAAGAACTTTCCAGCTGCTTCCTTCCACCCAATAACCTCTGCTTACATCTTACTGGCCAAAAGTATGTTTACTAGCCACTCTTGCTACAAGGGAATTTGGGAAGTATGTTTGTAGCTGGGTATATCATGCCTTGTACAAAATTGAAGTTTTTAGTAGAGAACAAATTTAATTGAATATTGGGTTAGCAACTAGTAATGGGCTTTTATCATTTCATTTTGGGGTTAATGGTGCTATATCTGAAAATTCAGATTCCTGGTTCCTATTCTTGCTCTCCTGGCTTGGGAATCTGTATTTTTAATAAACCTTCTCGAGTGATCATTTGCAGCCAGATTGGCACCTGTTCTCAAACACATGGGGCCCACTAATTAGTTGTGAAATTCAAACTTGAACATGAATTGTTAATGAACTATGAAAATAAAGGATTTTCTCATGATTCCTCTACAAGTTTTGGTTCATCTGGAACCTGGAAACATTAGAACAACATTTAGCAAATTAATGAGCATCTTTGTTTTCATTCATTGTGAAAGCAGTTTTCTTTTCCTTTCATGAAGGCACTGGAGAACCACCTAGGCAGCTTGTACCTGAGAAGCCATGATCCTGGGGAGAGGGCACCCCAGAGAGGGGAGTCTGACATTTGCTGCTTTGAAAGCGATGGCTGAGAGTCTGAGGCGCTGAGCAGAAAGGGAAAGGCAAGACATGGAAAAGCTGAGCAAAACTGTTTAGATACGTTCAGGGTTGGGGTGGTAGAAATTGGGGTGCAGAGCCCGATGAGGAGTAGTCCCCGTAGTCAGTAGGCTTGCGGTGGGGCCCTGAGGGGACTCCTACCTAGGAGCAGACCTGGGAGTAGGTCAACTGAAATAGGCAGCGGAATCTGCAGTGCAGCCTCCACCAGCTCAACCCCTGGTGGGATTAGGGCCACCCGCCGGCCTTGACTGCCCTGGAGGCTTAGTGAATCAACAGTGAGTTGATTAGTTTGTTTTCTCCTTCTTCCTTATTTTACTGTGGGCCTGCTTTGCCTGGAGCCACCACAACCTCAGTGTGACTCCTGGTGTTTCAGATAAGCCACTGTACATGTTTGTTTTCCTCCTACAGTCGCTTAAAAGGTGCTTCTGACAGTTTCTAAAACCTAAAAACAACACACAGGCTTTTCTGTTTTTCTGAGCTTGGTTTGTTTTTATTTTTGTTTTATGTTCTTTGTCAGACTGTATGACAGATGTCTGAAGGGGTGTGTACCAAAATTCTTATAGTGGTTCTCACTGCTTGGCAGGTTTTCAGGTGACTTTTACTTTCTTCTTTGAACTTTCTAAATTCCTTTTGCTTTTAAAATGAGCATGAATCCTTTTTATAATAGGAACTATTTTTAAAAGTATGTTTACTTATATTTGCTGGCAAATCTTGTATATCACTGTTTTATAACCAGCCTTTTTTACTTCATGAGTATTTTACGTTTGAATGCATGTTTCTTTATATATTTGTATTTACATATATATGTATATATAAAAAGTATCAGGAATAATGTATATGGTGGTTGTCTTGTACTGTGGGTGATTTCTGCTTTCTTCTTTCCACTTTTGGCATTATTCGAATTTTTTAAATTATCTTCATAAACAGAAAAATAATTTTAAGAATAGGGTGAAAAAGTTAAAAATAACCATCCTGAGCAAGAGCAAGACACTGTCTCTACCAAAAATAGAAAAAAATCAGCCAGGCATGGTGGCACGACTATAGTCCTAGCTACTCAGAAAGCTGAAGGAGGAGGATTGCGTGAGCCCAGGAGTTTGAGGTTGCTGTGAGCTATGATGATGCCACTGCACTCTAGCCCAGGTGACAGAATGACACTCTGTCTGAAAAAAAAAAAAAAGTTTAAAATATACCATTCTGGTATATTGACTATTTAAGTTAAAGGCACTTGAGAAATATCAGGTACAAGATCACTCTGACCTTCACACTGTTTCTTAAAAGCAGGAAATGAAATTCCCATGTGAAAGATGTTCTCCCTATAGGAGAAGAAAAATAATACCTTTATCCTCAAGGACAAGAAGTCTAGACCAAAAGAATCTGAACAGACCTTGTTAAAATAACTCATCTTTTAAGCCTTCCCACATCATTTAGTTGCTTCTTCACAACTTAATATTCTTTGTCCAATTCAATATATAACTGTTTCTTTGCAACTTCATTTCCTTGTGAGGACTGCCATGTCATGTAAAACTTACATTAAATACATTTGTATGCTTTTATTCTGTTAATCTTTTTGTACCAATTTAATTCTCAGACCCTGGTGGCACAGGTGGCTCATGCTATAATCCTAGCACTCTGGGAGGTTGAGGCAGGAGAATTGCTTGAGCTCAGGAGTTTGAGATGAGCCTGAGCGAGAGCAAGACCCCGTCTCTACTAAAAATAGTAAAAATTAGCCAGGTGTGATGGTGTGTGCCAACTGCACCGCAGCCTGTGTAACAGAGTGAGACTCTTTCTCAAAAAAAAAATAATAATAGTAATAATTCTCAGACCCAGCCAGGACCCTAAGGTGATGGCAGTGGAGTTTTGCTATCCCTACAAGGGTAACAGAAGACATAGAAAGGTCCACAAAAAGTAACCAATCATTTCATGCCCTTCTATTACAAACCCACCATGAGATCATTTAGCCCCTGTATTAACAACTCAAGTAATAAGGACTCATGTCCTGCCAGAGAGCCTATTCCCTTCTTGGACAGTTATTAAAGAATTTTAAAAATTGAACCACATTCCATGTAATTTCCTCCCAGTTTTGGCCTTTGAGCATACATAATTATAATAAACCATTCATATATTCAAAACATATTTGAGCTTCTATTCAAATGTGCCGGCCATCATTGTATTGTTTAGGAAACAACAATGAATAGAGCAGACAAAAATGCCTGTTTTTATAAGGCTTAAAATTTGGAGGATAGAAACAGAAATGAGTAAGTTATGTTAGATAGGAATAGTTCTTTTTGTTTGTTTTGTTTTGTTTTGTTTTTCTTCTTAGCTCTCCTCCCCCAAATAGGAATAAGTTCTACAGAAAAAAATAAATCAGGGAAGCAAGAAGGGAGTGACGGGGTGATAGTTGTACAATTTCAGACACCGTGGCAGCCAGCCTCCAGGACGGCCCTCAATGATTTCTGCCTCCTGGTACTCATGTCCTTGTGCAGTCCCCTCCCGTGTTAAACAGGGTTGACCTGTGTTACGATGGGATATTGCACAAATGACAGTATGACATCTGAGGATAAGTTATAAAGGACAGTTTCTACCTCACTGTTTCTTGGATCAATCACCTTGGGAAACACCAGCTGCTGCATCTCGGACACTCCAGCAGCAGTTTGGAGGGGCTGTCTGCAGAGGACTGGAGCCTCCTACCAACAGCCAGCGAGAAACTGAGGCCTCTTGCCAATAGCCGTGTGAAGGAGTTCAGAACACCACCTCAGAATGTGCTGCTCTGGCACATTGATTGTTTTCAGTTAAAGACACTTTAAGGAAAAAACAACAGCAAATGCAAGAAGGGCATTCTGACCTTCCTGAAAGCGGGAGATGAAACTCCTGTGTGGAAGGCACCCTCCCTGCACCTGGAGAAAAAAAGGCATCCTTATCACTGGAGGTGGGGAGTCAAAGCTGAAAGAAATCTGTACAAACCAACCTTGTTAAACCAACCTTTATCTTTCTAGTCACTTCTGCATGATTAGCTACCTTGCTCAAGCCCCCTTGCCTTGTCACATTTTCACAGTTTACTATAACCCTTCATCCAACTCAGAATATGTATTTAACTGATTCTTTGGATTTCATTTCTTTCCTTTTTTTTTTTTTTTTTGAGACAGAGTCTCGCTCTGTTGCCCTGGCTAGAGTGAGTGCCATGGCGTCAGCCTAGCTCACAGCAACCTCAAACTCCTGGGCTCAAGCAATCCTTCTGCCTCAGCTTCCCGAGTAGCTGGGACTACAGGCATATGCCACCATGCCCAGCTAATTTTTTCTATATATTTTTAGTTGTCCAATTAATTTCTTTCTATTTTTAGTAGAGATGGGGTCTCGCTCTTGCTCAGGCTGGTTTCGAACTCCTGACCTTGAGCAATCCGCCCACCTCGGCCTCCCAGAGTGCTGGGATTACAGGCGTGAGCCACCGCGCCCGGCCATTTCTTTCTCTTTTTTTTTGAGACAGGGTCTCACTCTGT
Organism: Lepilemur ruficaudatus; assembly: GCA_963574885.1. NCBI lineage: Eukaryota > Metazoa > Chordata > Mammalia > Primates > Lepilemuridae > Lepilemur > Lepilemur ruficaudatus. The sequence goes on along the minus strand of CAUYRT010067459.1, from coordinate 32,606 downwards.
CACCCAGGCTGGCTCCATCATAGTTCACTGCAACCTCAAACTCCTGGGCTCAAGCCTTCCTCCTCCCTCAGCCTCCTGAGTAGCTGGACTACAGGCATGTGACACCACAGTTGGCTAATTTTTCTATTTTTTGTAGAGATGGGGTCTTGCTGTGTTCCCCAGGCTGGTCTTGGACTCCTGGCCTCAAGTGATCCTCCTGCCTTGGAGCACTCCCAAAGTGCTAGGATTACAGGTGTGAGCCACTGCGCCTGGCCTGGATCTCATTTAAGAGGGCTCCTGTGTCATGTAAAATTCACACTAAATAAATGTGTACACTTTTGTTAATGTTGTATGTCAATTTAATTCTCAGGCCCATCCAGAAAACCCTGAAAGGGTGGAGGTAAACTTGTGCCTCCCCTACACATGTGAGAGAGCAGTCTTGGAAGCGGATCCTCCAGTCTCAGTCAGCTCTTTGGATGATCGTAGCCCCAGCCGACATCTTGATTGCAAACTCATGAGAGTCCCTGAGCCAAAACCACCCAGCTAAGCCACTGCCGATTCCTGACCCTCAGAAAGTATGAGATAATAAATAGTTATTGTTCTAAACCATGACATTTTGAGGTTCTTTGTTATGTAGCACTAGCTAACTAATATAGGCAGAAAGAAGATGGCATTTGCATAGAAAACCGGAAAGACAGAGACATGTGGATGCCTAGTGGAAGAGGATTCCACATAGAGGGAACAGAAGGAGCAAAGGCCCTGAAGCAGGTATGTTTGAGGACTGACAAGCGGGTTAGTGTGGCTGGAATGGGATAAGCATGGAAGGAGGAGTAGGACGTGAGGATGGACCTGCTACATGGGCCGGATTTTAGGCTATTGTGAGCCCTTTGGATCTCACTCTGAGATGGGAATCCATTGGAGTATAGGGTTTTGGACAGAAAAGTGGCCTGATTTAACTTTTGATTTAAAAAGGATCACTCTGACTGCTGTGTTGAGACTAGTCTAAAAGGAGGAAAGAGGCAGGCAAGAGCAGGAGGAGGGAAATCAGTTAAGAGACTGATTTGAACTAGGGAGGTAGCAGTAGATGCAGTGAAGAGTGGTCAGATTCCACATATATTTATTGGATGTAGAGTGCGAAGAAACTTTGAGATGCCCTGAAGACATCCAACTACAGATACCACGTAAGAAGTTGTATAGACACTGCTAAATTTGGCTTAAAAAGAATTTTTACAGAAAATAATCGGAAAATTACTAACCTCATTCACGTGGCTTTGGCAGGAGCCTCAGTTCCTCACAGGCTCTCCACAGGCTTCTTGAGTGTTCTCCAGACACGGCAGCTGGCTACTCGAGAGCAAGTGATCCAAGAGACAGCAAGGCAGAGGCACCATGTCTTTTGTGAGCTAGCCTCCGAAATCACACACCATCACTTGGCCACATTCTATTCGTTAGATCCACTAAGCACAGTCCATGTTCAATGGGAGGAGAATTAGTTTCCAGCATTTGAAGGGAGGATTATCAAAGAATTTGTGGACAAATTTTAAAACCAGAACACTCATGCGTGATTTTGTAATATCACACATTGATCATTTGGAAAATATTCATTCACTGAGTTACACAGATCTTTTAAATGTTGACACATTTCATTATTCTAAAAAAAAAATCATGCTAATATTACTATCTCACTAGGTATCACTTACACACCTATTAGAATGGCTAAAATACAAAATAGTGATTTTAAGAAACAGTGGTTTGTGAAGAAACTCAAAATATTGCAGGTGGGAGTATAAAGTGGTATGGCCACTCCAGGAAATAGTTTGACAGTTTCTTACAAAACTAAACATGCAATTTATCATACAACCCAGCAACTGCATTCTTATCTTCATGCAAAGTACAAAGTGTCATAACAGCTTAACTGGTAATAGTCCAAAACTGAAAACCCAAATGCCTCTCAATGGGTGAACAAACTCTGGCATATTTCATTCCCAGATTCCTGTCAATTAACAAGTCTGATAACTGGATTCTTTATATTACCAGTCAAGTCACTGCTAAAAACATTTAATAAACTACAGTTAATATGAAAGTCCTGCATCTCCCGAATCTAGTTTGACAATGATTGGCTGGTAAATTGCTCAACAGCTGATCTATCTGAAGTTTCCACCAGGTTGTCTATATTCTTCCAGCTCATCAGAAAAAAGCCTCAATCCAAAATCCTGTTTTCTTTCCCTATTTTAATAACCCTGCATAAGTGTTTTTTAAAAAGTTCACACAAGCTCAAGTCGTGACACAATTTTAATAATTAATTCTATATACACAACACACTGTCTTATTTTGTACCTTCTTCCCCTTTTAAAGGCGGTATTAGTGGCCCACCTGCAGATTTCTATTATCTTCTCATTCTCTGATTCTTTTCTTCACCAATCTCAGATGCACTGAAATTTTCCCAAATATAATAGTTTGGATATTTTCAGATGCCTTCCTCAACCCTCGCCCACCAAGAAAGCTTTAAATCTACCTTGGGCTTTTTATTAGTCAGTTTGGGCTGCCGTAACAAAATACCACAGACTGGGTGTCTTCACAGAAATTTCTTTTTTCATAGTTCTAGAGGCTGAAGTCAGCAATAAAGGTGCCAGCAGCGTTGGTGTCTGGTAAGGCCTCTCTCCTTGGGATGCAGATGGTCTTTCTTCTGTGCTTGCAGAGAGAGCTCGCTGCCTCATCTTCCTCTACTTATAAGGACACCACCCCTATGGGATTGAGGCGCCACCCTTACAACCTCACTTAACTTTTAATACCTACTTAAAGGCCCTATCTCCAAACCCAGCCACATTAGGGGGTAAGGCTTCAACATGAATTTTGAGGGGGACACAGAGTCTATAACAGGCTTCAAGTCCTCTCTCCTATGTTTGTTTTAGCATTTTTTAAATATGATACTTCAAAAATAATAAATGGTTTTGTTACTTAAGTATACACTAATACTTTAAGCAATGAACTTTTATGTTTCTTCTTGCTTGCTTCAAATTTAACTTTTCAAATCCTTTTTGACGTTTCCTACATTTTTTATAGACCTTGGGTCATTTGAAGCTTTACCCAGATATTGTTCTTCGGGTATTGTGTCAATCAGGTATTCTGTTTTATTACGTGTTCTTCCTATCCCAGAAAGCAGTAGGGAGATTTTTTTAAAAGTTTATAGAGTTGGTAGGGTGTGGTCACTCATGCCTATAACCCTAGCACTTTGGGAGGCTGAGGCAGGAGGACTGCTTGAGGCCAGGAGTTCGAGACCAGCCTGGGCAATAGAGAGAGACCTCATATCTACCAAAAAAAAAGAATGAAGAGTATGTATCTTCAAAAACCTAAGGCACCAAGGTTTGAAAATACAATCACAAGTGAGCTTTTTTCCATTTCTAAAGTACTGTAAAAGTACATGGAATTTCAAAAGGTGCAGAGAACAATCCCTTCTAAAGCCCAGAGCCTGAATGAGCAGTAAAAAACATCTTCCATCTAACACATCTTAGGGCCAACATTATCTCCTCCATCTTCCTTAGGGAGCCTACCATGCTCAACGTTTCCCCATCTGCTGCCTCACTTCATTCTGCTTTTTGTTCAAAGATTCTTTTTTAAAAAAAAGAAAATAATATAATATATGCTGAAGGGGAAAAAATTGGCAGGGACGCATGCCACACCATAAATAGTTTTTGGAATAGAAGGGACTTACTTTATCATTTCTAAATTCCTATAATATTTAAATTCAAATTAACATGCCCTACTTTTGTAAGCAAGAAAAAATCTGATTTTTTTAGATAAAAAGGAAACTGGCAACAAATTATCTTGTTGAAAGAAAAGTTCCCTACAGTCATCCTTATTTTGATAACTTATTTTATAGCTATTCATATATCTACTTTCATTGAAGTAAGGTAAAATATCCTTATTTCCATATTTTATATATTTTACATTTGTATTGGTCTTTACTTAGAAAACCAACATTTTACACTTTCTTTTTCTACTAGGTGAAAACTTTACTCTGATCTATAAGAGAGACAAAACCTATTTGTCATGTGAAGTAGGCCATCTGGGATGGAAATCTAAATCTGAGAAGTTGAGGGGGGAAATCTGCTTAAAATAGTACTGCTTAATTTTATACAGAAAGAGTAACCTGGTACCAGGATGTAGTTAATATAAGGAACAGGAAGAAACCACACAAAGAACCAATTCTAAAATGATCTTTTCATTTTTAATTTCTTAAAAAGCATGTTCACAGCACACTCCAAGAATGCCACACAGCAATGGTTTGCTGCTCTTTGTCAGAGTATGTCAGAGAACAAAAAAAAAAAAAAATGGTTAATGGTTTTAAAAATTAGTTCTCTGAAATTTCCATAAAGCCAACAATCACCAGTCATTTAAATCTTTATTTCAGAGTAGTAAACGTTTCAAAAATGTAATAAGTATCTACCCAAAATCACACTTCTCTGAAATGTAATTAAAAGCTATACAACAAAACAAAAATAAATATTCTTCTAGAAAGAAAATATTTGGCATTCTGAAATAATGTTAAAAGAAAAGCTTTCCAATGTCAAAGATATCTAGATTTTTACTTTCTATTACCAGACAGAAGGTTTGGATCTTTAGTGGTTCCAATCTGACTTCAGTAATAGGAGGAATGATTACATTGTGCTTAATGAACTTCAATCCTAACAAAGCCAATATACCTTTCCAGTACAGTGCTTACTTTTTAAAAGAAGTGTTATACAGCCAGTAATAAAACTATTAATAGTGAGGCCAGATAGCTCAAATTAGTCAATTTGGTTTTATAAATACTTTGATTACTTAATATTTCTAATTAACTTGTTATACTCCTCTCAAAATCAACCAAAAAGTATATGGTTTTAGTGAAATGTAAACTGAATTTTGTTTGATTTCATTAAAAGGTCAAACATGGTTAAGGCTTATAGTCTGTCCTTCCAGATAATTTATATTTTCATTATGAGTATAGAGCAGTCACACCATGAGTTATATATCCTAATCATTTTACCTAATTGTAGAGAAGATGAAAGTTAAATTAAAAAATCCAGATAGTTAAGAAGTTCTTGTACATTTAACTGTTTCAGAAACCTATGATGCCTTTTCTTCAATGAGTATGACAAAAGTAGAATTCAGTTTATTTTCATGAAAATGAAATGTACCAATAAAAAGTACATTGCTTATGACTATTTCCATCAGACATTCTGAAACCAAATTTCCATTTGTAACACCCACTAAAGAGAATAAATTTTCCTTTAGAGTCATGGCCACACACTGGAAAAAGAATTGAGAAGGGCTAATTTTAAGCCAATAAAATATTTGAGGAAAGACACAGCACAAAACAGGGAGGTGAATAAAGCAAGTATGTTGTAACAAAATCCTCCCTTGTAAACACATCTGTCTTTTCCTCCCACATTTGGAAATGTTACCTAAGTTTTAAAAATTATCATCAAAACATTTTGTAACATGAGTCATGTAAAATTAGGCCTATTTTAGCCAGATAACCTATAGCTGTTAAAGAATTATCCTGTTCGTAAGATGAGAGGTAGTGACATTTTATTCTCTCAATGCTAAGAATTCCACACGTCTGGCACATGGGTTACAAGGGGGAAAAAAGCACAGAAGCACCATTGTATACACCTCATGGTTTTGGTATTTCAAGTCACCCATAACTTAATTTGCTGTTGGCAGCTGACAATCACCGCTGTGTGAACACTGAAAGCAGTGGGTGCTGGTGCTATTCATCATAGAGTACTGGTGGGCCTCCATCATCTTTCAAAAACGAAGCCGCTTTCCTTCCATTCTTCTGAACGTGATCTTCATTCATTTTCTCCAAAGCTTCTATCTATAAAATTAATACATCGAATCCATTTGTCAAAATCCTACTTCACAGAAATGGTACGAGGATATTCCAAATGATGCTGGCCTTGAATTGGAATTACAGTTTGTGTGCACAAACATATATTCACACATACATGTATGTTTTTGACTTGGTTATATTACCAGGGTCAATATTTACAATTTTCATCAAGCTAGCAACTGGAATCAGATATGTCTCCCTGTGTACTTTATAAAACTTTCTGGGAACAAGAAAAAGAAAATTCCAATATTCATTCAACAGTAGTAATACCTACTTACTGAGCAACTATACTGTGCTAGATGCTGAGTTTACCATCTTTGTGTTACTTCTCCTCCGGCTTTAGGTGCTAGCACAGGTGAACCACACTCAAATCATTTTGAGGAGTTCTGGAACAGATTTCAATAATCATTCTCTGCTTTTGTATTAATGTTGGGAATAATTAACTGCTGTTTCACTTTTTAGTTTTTGTTCAATTTTAAGAGATCTTCTCTGGAGGGAGATTTTTTTTGGTTCTGTAGATCTGCTATTGTGATTGGGTATGTCTAAGGATGGCTACTTCTAACTTTCTATGTTCAGTGAAGGGCAGAGACCATGTGTTCCTGCTTTTTGTATCGCCCAGAGTGTCTGTCAGTCAACTTGCTCATTCAAGAAACCAGGGGGTGGCCAGGCGCGGTGGCTCCCGCCTGTAATCCTAGCACTTTGGGAGGCCGAGGCGGGAGGATCGCTCAAGGTCAGAGTTCGAAACCAGCCTGAGCAAGAGCGAGACCCCGTCTCTACTAAAAATAGCAAGAAATTAATTGGCCAACTAAAAATATATAGAAAACAATTAGCCGGGCATGGTGGCACATGCCTCTAGTCCCAGCTACTCAGGAGGCTGAGGCAGAAGGATTGCTTGAGCCCAGGAGTTTGAGGTTGCTGTGAGCTAGGCTGATGCCATGGCACTCTCGCCTGGGCAACAGAGCCAGACTCTGTCTCAAAAAAAAAAAAAAAAGAAAAGAAACCAGGGGATATAGGACTATACTGGCAATGTGTTATCTGTCGATCTTAAGCAAACTGTGAATTCCTTGAAAAAGTGTTTTGCTCTATGTTTAAGTTTTAAGCCTGGAAAGAACCAAAAACATCTCAAGAAAAGAAAAATCTCAAATTAATTTTGTTTTAGGGGAACAGAGGATAAAATTAGCTCTGGATTTCAGTTATGTCCTCTATGCATTTCTCCATTACTAGCAAGGTGAAAACAGCTGTGTGTCACTCACCTCAGCTAAAAAGTCAGCTTCATTATCTGCTGAGATGTTTAAGCCAGAAACAGCATTGAAGAGGTCTCGTTCACTAAGGGCTTCCTTAACTCCCCCTTTCTGGAAAAACTAGTAAAGAAATGTAAGAAAGTCAGTAAGAGATATTAGCAAGGTTCTCTCATAAACTAAAAATAGGGAACAATATGCTTGTAAGACACCACTGAATTCCTTCCCTCATTTTTCAACTACTGATTTTCCCATTTCAAGTTTAACTATGCTCAGGTTCTACTTGCTTTTCATCCTCTTACACATCTGTTCTGCCTTCTGGATTTAGTTCATCCCACCACACCCTGCTACGGCTGTAAAAATGAGTGGTATATAAAAAACTGCTTGGCATTGCCTTGAACATGTAGATGCAATACTTTCACTAAATCCCACGAATTAAAATTTCCAAGCAGGCTCAGAGGTTATTTCCAATATGATGTTATTCTAGCCTTTAGAAAGATCATTCCTATCTGAATCTACTGCTAACAACTCATTTCCCTTAGAAATGGCAAACAACTACAACCCAGCTCTGTGCTTACTGAGTTTTACCTTCCCTAATCTTTTTACTCTGCTTCACAGTGACAGTGGCCAGACAGTGCCCCACTAAGGACACTGTGCTCCTTTTCATGGTAATAATAATGGCAATAAGCACACAGGCTTACTGTATACCAGCTTCTGTTTAAGCACTGTGCATACATTAAATGTCTACTTGACTGTTTAAATATGCAAAATACACATTTATTTCCTTGAACATTTTACTCAAATGTGAAACATGGAATCAAATTCTTGCTGAAAATGAAATCTGACAAATTGATCTTTATATCCTTATCTTGAAAGCAGCCAGTCTTCCTTCCTTCAACTCCAAAGAATATGGTCCTCTTGCTTATCATAGGGGTGAAAAAACTATTCAGACCTGTGATATCCTACAAAAAGACATACTGGTTTACATGCCTACCTGTGAGACATTCCTACAGTCACGGAACAAGAACTCCAGGCCATGAGGATGGGTTGGTTCTACAGATTGACTAACATCAATCAACCAGACCTATTTAAACACAGAACATACAGTGATGTATTTGTAATATATTCAGTAACTGACATCAAGTAATTGAATCTGAACTTTAACAAAACGTGCTCCTCACCTTTCCAGCATGCCACAGCATGTTATATTCACTGAGGTCGGCATGGACAAGTGTACATTCATTATATAACTGCTGCATCAACTGTTAAGGAGGGAAGGCAAACATTTAGAAAATGAAGAAACAACTCTATTTACCTATGTAATTAAAATGTATATATCAACCAATATTGTCTAGAAAAAAAGCAAAACAAAGTTAAAGAACTTATTTCCTCTTTACTTTGTACAATCTAGGACTGGACTTTTCTGTTTGTTTGTTTAGGTAGCGTGGTGGAACAGTAACACATGGAGGGGATCAGTGTGTGACACTCAACTTCCTCGCCCTTGTGACAGCAAGATCAGAAGGCTAAGGGTCAGACCTGGACTCCCACACCAGTAAGAACAGCTGTGTCTACTGTCATTAACCAGGGGACATAGGTAAGCCACTTCCCTTCATAAAAAGGTATATGTCCCATAGAGACGAATATGGGGTATATACAATTCTAAGGCGAAAAGTACTTCCTGCTACATATAACAAGAAAGAGATATTTTTTATTTTTATTCTTTTTTTTAGATATACAGTACACTTCTGTCACCCTGGCTGGAGTGCAGTGGCCCAATCATACCTCACTGCAGTCTCAAAACTCCTGGGCTCAAGCCTCCCAAAGTAGCTGGGACTACAGGTGTGTGCCACCACACCTGGTTAGGGAAAGAGATATTCTTATAAATTAAGTGGCATTGTATATTTATTATTGATGGTGACTCCCTGGTGTTATAGTACAAATCAATATTAATGAATTTGTTTGCCCGCCTTAATAGAATTAATAAGAAGGAAAAGTGCATCACTACTTCATCTCTTTCCCAGGCTACTCCACCTGCCAAAGAAGCCAGAAAAATGGACTTAATTTTCCTTTCAATGTTTTTCCACTGGAGGCAGGGAAAGATAGATCATCTTTCTAGCCATATCTTTTTTTTTTTTTTTTGAGACAGTCTTGCTCTGTTACCCAGGCTAAAGTGCCATGGTGTCAGCCTCGCTCACAGCAACCTTGAACTCCTGGGCTCAAGCGATCCTCCCACCTCAGCCTCTCAAGTAGCTGGGACTGTAGGCACACACTACCATACCCGGCTAATTTTTTCTGTTTTTAGTAGAGATGGGATCTCACTCTTACTAGGCTTATCTCGAACTCCTAGAGCTCAAGCGATCCTCCTCCCTCAGCCTCCCAGAGTGCTATGATTACAGATGTAAGCCACCACACCGGCCTCTAGCCATATCTTAAAAAATTAATTTGATTAACATTTCTATATTCACATTAGCTACAGCATGACAAGAGAGCTTCATGCAGAGACTGCATAAGATGCACATTAAGTTTCTCCAGTGTTGAAGTTGCTGTTTCAAAGCATGACTAGTTTCCTCAAGATTCCTAACATGTGCCTTCCAACACTAACACCTGTACTTCCTACTATTTTCAATTTTCATCATCATTTTCTTATGATAGCAAATCTGCTTCCTTTCCTTCACTCATAGAGCCATAACATTCAAGAAAGCATACAAACTAATGAGGCACTATATCTGCTAAATGTAGTAATGTCAGATTTTACTTAATGAAGTTTTGTGACAAACAGCTTCATGCTCTATGTCACTAATGCTACCAATGAAGCCTTCTCTTGCTCCATAAGTCTAGAAATTTTCTAAAACTACTCAAGACACCCATATATTGATACAAAGACAACTCTTCAATGTTAACATTCCTTCACAAACTTCAGTTTGTCCTTGTAACACCTTGAAATAGTACTATTAACATTTGAGGACATTTTTTTAAAGTTTAGAGGAAACGTTTTTAATAGTCAGTGTGTGAATGCTTTTAAAAGGCGCGACTTACATGAAGAGTTTGATAGTAGGCTTCTTTCATTTCTTCACTACTGAGCTTTACTTCTTTTAATTTAGGGGCTGGAACTTGATCATGGCCAATAAAAGACATAACTAAAATGTGTTTCTTGAGTAGTACAACTGTTGGACAAGGAATTCCAGCTTTCTGCATTCTACACAGAAGAAATGATCAAGAATGCAAACATCAGAAGGAGAATATATGTCATTTATTCAACAAATATCTACCCAGGGCCTGCAATGAGCTAGTACTAAATTCTACCCTGGTGTTATGGGAACACAAAGACAGTAAGACACAGCCTCTGCCTGTAAGGAACCCACAGATTGGTGGAAATGACAGGCAAGTAAGGAGACAATCACAGTGCAGAGTGACATCCACGCTGGCAGAGGTATGGCTAGGAGTTATGGGAGCACACAGCACACAGGAAGACTTATTAGAAGAAGGGGTGGGGACAGGAATTAGCCAGGTTAAGACATGAGGAGGAAATGCACTCAACAGCACAATCCATTTGGGGAATGTAAATCAATCAACATAGATGGAGGAAGCGAAATGTGGGTTGAAGCTATAGACAGGCAAGCTCTATATCACAAAAGGTCTTTGAATATACACTAAAGACTGGAAAACTGTTGAAGAACTTTAAGAAAGGCAGGAATGAGATGTCAGTAGTATAGCATAGAGACTGAAGGACAGTAAGACCTCCTAGGAAACTATTCTACTTGGAAGTAGAAGAATTTTGCAACTAATATATATGGATAATTATTTTTGAAAGTAAATGTCTTTATAAAAGAACAAACTAAAATCAAGCCTTTTCTTTCTTTTTTTTTTTTTTGAGACAAAGTCTTACTGTGTTGCCTGAGCTAGAGTGCTGTGGCATCAGCCTAGCTCACAGCAACCTCAAACTCCTGGGCTCAAGCAATCCTTCCACCTCAGCCTCCCGAGTAGCTGGGACTACAGGCATGCGCCACCATGCCCGGCTAATTTTTTCTATATATTTTTAGTTGGCCAATTAATTTCTTGCTATTTTTAGTAGAGATGGGGTCTCGCTCTTGCTCAGGCTGATTTAAAATCAAGCTTTTGACAGATTAAGATAATGGGAAGATTTATTAATGGGAAGAAGGGTTATTAACCGAATTTCTTGGTTGATAAACCAAATTCGTTGATAGAAAATAAACTGCTTAGAAAATTGAGAAACGAGTCTAATAAACTGAAGCAAAATGCAATTTGGAACCCCCAACAAATTAACAAATTAGGTGTGTTGAACAACATTTTCTGAAACAAAAAGGGAAATCATATTTTATGCTAAGCCTAATTAGAGGCTGGAAGTTTCATTTCTTGAGAAAGACCATTTAAAAGATAGCACGTCTTAGGCAGAAAATGCTTTAGTTTCCCTCAAACTTCGCTGAGGAAAGAAAAAAGGAAACGGCTTTTTCATCATAAAAGTATGAATTCAGGTTATATACATGGCCTTTATTTCTATAAATGAATTTAAACTAAAGCGTAGATTTTTTTTGTCCCAATACAAAAAGGTATTTACCCAAGGTTATTTCTAGCACAATGATTTTCTTTACCTTGTGAGATTGTGCATTTCTTTTTCTGCCCACATGCGGATGATCTTACGTGGATTTAGTTTACTGAAGCGATCTTTAAACCTGAAATCATCTTTAATATATTTGTCACGATTCTTAAACTCATTAAGGGTTGTTTTAAATACCTTGATGGCACATTCTGTAGGTATAACTTTACTATCTTCCTTTTCATCCTCCATGCTAAGTGGAAGAAGAAAAATTAAGTCAGTACAAGTTGCCAGCTCACAAGTAAAACAATTTCAAAATAAAGATTTTATAACACTAAATTAAATCTACCTTTTCTAAGAGTTTCAAGTTTCTCTCTCTTTTTTTTTTTAAGCCTTTAAGTTTTGGATCTTAATAAAAACTTAGGTTTTAGTTTGATTTTTTTTATAAGAAAAGATACTTTCAAATCAATTGTCAACCACTTTTCTACAATCCATAGCATAATGTTCTTCACTTAATGACTATGGAATCAAGCTTGAGTTACAATGAAGACACACACACGTTACAACAGGCCTACCTGGGATGGTGCTAGGGCAAAATTCAATAAAAGCAACAAATAAAACAGCTGATTTAAAAAATAACTGTTTTACTCCTAGTAGATATAAAGGTGAGTAAAGGGGTCTCTGCCCTGTGAGTCTGCGAGGAGGGGCAAGGGAGGATAAAAGCAGGACAGGAATAGGACAGGCCCCTTTTGATTGGAAAGGTCAGGCAAGGCTTCAACGCACAGGTAGCATCTGAAACAGAACCAGGACAACAGGTAGGATTTGAACAGTATTAACAAAAGCAGTGGTAGGAAACTGTAGGACATATCTGAATAACAACACACACTACACTTAAAACTTGGCTGGACAGAGGGAATGACCCAACTTGGAGCCAAAGTGACAGGACAGAGGCACATGTGTGAAGAGCCTGGACAAATTCCCAGGTGGTGGAAAATCTCAAGGGCTTCTGGGCACTCTCAAACACACACTTCATGGGGATCAAATGAGGTAAGGTCAGAAAGGCAGGGTGCAGGGAGAGGCCAGAGGTGTGGGACCTACTTGGGATGCTACTGCAATAGTCCCCCAATAGTGAGATATTAAAAAGCATGAATCACGGTGGCGGCAGTGGGAATGAAAAGGAGGTGAACGGAATGAGAGACAATATTTACCTTTAAATAGCTGAAAGTATATTAATCTGGGGAAAAAAGGAACTATATATCCAGAAGACAGAATCTGAATCAAACTACCAGCCTCTTTCTGTACCATATTCTCCCTGCTGACTCCTCCTCCTCCTCCATTTAGTCTCTCCAGCTGGTTCTGAGACAACCCCAACCCCTAATCTCTACCTGGGCAATTTCCTTTAGCCCCACAGCTCTAAATACTATCTGTATATAAATAACTCCCACATTTCTATCCCAGTCCTGACTTTCCCTAGAACTCCAGGCCCATTTATCCAATCCCCACTTGACATCTTCTGGATGTCTAGCAGATGTCTCAAATTTAACAAGCCCAAAACAAAACTCTTGATAACTGTATCCTAACCCTACCCTTCAGCTCTCACTTCACTAAATGGTACCACCACCAGCTGCTCTAGCCCAGAACCTATCGTCTCACACCCCACATCCAATCCAACAGCATGTGCTATTCATTCTACCTTCAAAACACACACCGGTGCTCTCCTACTCTTCACTTCCACAATCACCTCCTTAGTCCAAACCTCCACCATCTCTCATTTAAACTACCATGATACCTTTTTAACTGATCTTACTGCTTTTTCTCTTGTCCTCCTATAATTCATTTTTCACACAGCAGTCTAAGTAATCTTTTGGAAATAAAAATCAACTCAAACCTTGGGTTCCCACTACAGTTAAATAAAAAGCAGACTCCTCATCCTGGCTTACAAAGCCCTACCTGATCTAACCCCCGCTTACTTCTCCAGCCTCCTCTCTCCCCTTCACATCCTCTGCTCCAGGTGGACCGGCTGTCTTACACTCCCTCGAAGACACTAACCTTCTACCTGTCCAAAGGCAGGAGCACCAGTTGTTCTCTAGTCCAGAATGCCCTACCACCTGATCTTTGACGTATCCTAGATGTGTCACTCAAATGCCACTTCATCAGAGAAGCCCTCCCTGTCCTACTAATCAAAGCTAGTCAACCAGTCACTATGACATCACCCTATTTGCATAGAACATACCCGATTTTGTTATTTTTATTTATTTATTGATTGAGATAGAATCTTGCTCTGTTGCCTGGGCTAGAGTACCATGGCATCAGCCTAGCTCACAGCAACCTCAAACTCCTGGGCTCAAGTGATCCTCCTGCCTCAGCCTCTCGAGTAGCTGAGATGACAGGCAGGCACCACATGCTCAGCTAATTTCTATTTTTTTAGTAGAGACAGGGTCTCGCTCTTGCTTAGGCTGATCTCAAACTCCTGAGCTCAAGCGATCCTCTTGCCTCAGCCTCCCAGAGTGCTAGGATTACAAGCATGAGCCACCATGGCCAGCCTATTTATTTTTTCTTTTTTTGAGACAGAGTCTCACTCTGTCACTTGGGCTAGAGTGCTGTGGCGTCAGCCTAGCTCACAGCAACCTCAAACTCCTGGGCTCAAGCGATCCTCCTGCCTCCACCTCCCAAACTGCTAGGATTACAGGTGTGAGCCATCATGCTTGGCTCTTATTTATTATTGTCTTGAGGTGGGTTGAGGGGAGGGGGAAGCACACTCTATTAGAGTACGGACCTTTCCTGCACCATTCATTACTGTAACCCCAGTACCTAGAAGAGTACCTGGCACACGGTAGGTGCTCAAATACTCGGTGAATGAAAGACTCAATTTTCAGGGAGACAGATTAGAGACTCTATACAGGGAAGATATTTCCAGTAATTTAAAGACATTAAGACAGAATAGGCTAGATTTTAAGATGATAAGCTCCTTGTCATTGGAATAGTTTAACCATACAGTAGGTGAAGCCCTATCAAAAATACCATAGAAGAGATTCCTTACTTGGAAGGTCTCCAGCATAGAGTTCAATTTATAAAATTCACCTTGTCATTCTCCTGCTGAAAAACATCCTGTTTCTTAGCAAATGACATCCTGTTTCTTAGCTTCTGCCCAGCTTTTAAGGTCTTCCTTATCAATTTCCAGTTTGCTTTATACAAGCTTTACTTTTTATTACCTCTAAACACATACCTTCCAATCTTCTCAGTGCCTAAACTTCAACACTCCCATTCTTAGCATTTTTCTTAAAGAATTAAACATGACAGATAAAGCTGAAGTTCCCTTTGATTATCACCCAGGTAGTTTCATTTTCCATCCCAACTCACCAGAGGCAATCACTATCATGAATGCTTTATTACTAGTCCTTTTTAAAAGACATATAAGTATATATATGCATAAGCATCGATAACTATCCATATACATTTTCTGTATGCCTTTAAAATTTTAAATAGATGACATACTGTATTTATTTTGCAACCAGCCTTTTGCACTCAACACTGGATTTTTTTAAACCTATTTTTAAAATCCAGGTTGAGATCTAACTTCATCGTGATGCTTTCCCTGAATGTGCCTGGCAATGATCTTGTTCTTCTCTCTATTCCTATCCCCTACAAGGTCTCATCTGCATAACTGTTTTACTCTATTATGTAATTATCTTACTGACCATACGATGATCCTTGCTGTAATTTTCTCCTCTTGGCTATAGCATAAGCTCTTTTGAGAGTAGAAAACATGCCTTATATTTTATTCCCTTAAAAATCTGGTACAAGTTACTATTTGAGTAACTGTTAATTGGTGGGCCAACCTCAGAGTAATAGAAACCAAAAGAGCTTTGTGGGAGGCAGAATTCTAAGATGGCCCCCAAGATCCCAGCCTCTGGTGTGCAGACCGTGTATGCACCCCGCCCCTGAAGCGTGGGTGGGATAGTCACTCCCTGCATTAGGTTATGTTATGTGGCAAAGGTGACAGTCTAGCCATTCCCATGATTACATTTCACTATCTAAGACTCAGTCTTACGGAGGTGAGGGAGTCAAAAAAAACAAAAAAAACTCAGTTTTATCAGACTGGAGTGAGAGATTCTCCTGCTGGCCTTGAAGGAATGAGCTGCCACGTGAAAGGGTCTGTGAGAGGGCCCCATGGCAAGGAACTGCAGGGCCTCGAGGAGTTGAGAGCAGCCACTGACTGACAGCCAACAGGAAGTGGGACCTCAATCGTACAGCTGTAAGGAACTGAATGGTGCTAAGGGAAGAGGATGCCAAACTCCAGAAAAGAACACACAGCCTGGCCAACACCTACATGGCAGCCATCTGCGAGAGAGAACCCAGCTAAGCCATGCCCAGACTTCCGGTCAACAGAAACTATCAGACAATAAATGAGTGTTATTTTAAGTTGCTAAGTTTGTGGCAATTTGTTATGTAACACACATAACTAAGAAACTTTTAAAAGCATGTACTTTCAGTTGTAGAAAACCAAAAGCTCTCTGGTTTTGCTAACTTAGAAATGCTGAAGTACGATAACAATTCCACCAGAAAGAAAGAAAGATCATTCATTATAGCAGAATCATTAAGTATAAAAAAAAATGGAAAAAGGATAAACAAGACAGTTGACAAGAAAAAGAAATACAAATGGCTAATAAAGCACTTAAAAAAAACGTACAACCTAATCATAATTAAATAAATGTACAACAAAATACCAAGATGTTACTTTTCATCTTTCACACTGTCAAAAAACATTAAGTTTGATAATACTAAGCATTGGTGAAGATGAGAAAAAGAGGTTCACACTGCTGGTGGTAATACAAATTGGTTAACCATCTCACAGGGCAATTTGGCAATATCTACTGACATGCAGAATATACACAACCTGAAGATTTGACTAACTCATAGGGAAAATGACATTTGCCGTCCTATTAAATGATATACACAAATTTAAGATTTTGGCCTTGGAAATGACATATAAGAAAAATTTTCTAAATTTTAAAATAAATTTTAAAAAAATTTTAAAAAATCAAGAAACATGCTTGCTACAATAGCCAGGTCAGGGGCCCAAACAGTGAGCAAAATCAGACACTCCTCATTGAATGAGGCCTTCCACTATTTAACAAAAAGAGGGAAAAAAATGCATATTAAGTCTTTGCCCCAGCAATTCACTTGTTAGGAATTTAGCTTAAGGATTTATTTGCAAAAGCATACCAAGATATATGTACAAGGACAGTGCACACAATGGAGTATACTATTTTAAAAACTGGGGTGGCAAAAGCTAGTAATACAGAATACTAATAATATATTAACTGAAAAAAACTAAGATCCTGAATGTAGAGTACAATCTCTTTTGTGTAAAAAAATAAAGGATATATGTGTAAAAAATTTTCTAGAAGACTAAAGACTATTAATAGTGATTACCTCTGGAGAAAAGATCTATGAAGTGACAGTAGGTAATATGAAAGCTACTGTTTATTTTAATCCTTTCTGTAAAGTTTTAATTTACCACCATGAGTAATCTTTCATTTCAAAATAATTTGTGCTGTTTTAAAATAGTATTTGTCTGGTTTCAGGGAACCCTTAGGTGGGATTTGAAAAGAGGGAAAAAAAGCTTAAAAGGAAGAAATGTTTATTAAGATTAATATATACCAGGTATTATCAAATGTGATCTATTTATCCCCACAAAAATCATATGAGATGAGATTCGTAAGAGATGAGGTTTAGTAACTTGCTCCTGATCACACAGTTTATCTAGGTTAGACTTTCCACAGTAACACTCAAAATTACTCTGCTTGCATGCAGCATTATCTTTGGGAAGAAAGGATGGTATCATCCTGTGTTCATTTACCTCCCTCCATATGCATGAAAGACAACAGATTCCTTTCCTGTACTAATACAGCCAGTGATTGTCTCCAACATTCCAGAGTTGACCATTTTATACATAAGTAAACGTGTCTTAGGATCAACTGCTTTTTCCTGCAAAAGATAAAGCACTGTAAGTGAAAATAACTGTTAATCATGAAACATTTTCTAGACCATTTCTAATACTTCACATTTAAAACATTTACTTTTTTTTAAAAGACAGGGTCTCGCTTTGTTACCCAGGCTTGTCTCAAACTACTGGGCTCAAGTGATCCTTCTGCCTCAACCTCCCAAAAGCTGGGACTATAGGCTAGAGCCAGCTCATCTGGCTTCAGAACAAATATTTACTTTTTAAACCTTTATTATTTAATTTACCTAGATGTATATATAACAGGCTCTTAAAAGAGTGCTCTCAAGATAAAATTCATACCTCCCCAATTCCGATGTCTTTGAAAGTGAAAATCTCAAAGAACCATTAAAAGTCAGTTACCCCTTAAACACATAAAATTAATGTCAATTAATTTATAAAAGAGTCATACTTAGTCAAAAATCTAATTTTATCCCCAAAGTTTAAATAGTTCTCCTACTGTTCTTATCACTATCTTTCTAAATGTTTAATAAATTAGTTTATTCTCAAGATATTAGACATGCTCTTCATTAATGTAAAACATTACAGTCTATTAAGTTATAAATATGTCAATAATGTAATAGGAAATAATTTTTTAAAAAATATGGGAACATTTCAGCTGCAATGTAAATGATATAGTCCAATTAACTATGACCACTAAAATGTTAGGTTTCAATAAGTGATTAATAATCAATACATTAAATCTGAAAAGTCAAATAGCAAAGCCACTTGGATTTTATTTACATTTTTGATTTGAAAAGCCAGTCTCATGAAAAAATATTAAATATGAAGTTTTGCTTTTTCCCCAAACATAAAGTTTTCTAATATGAATCTTTCCATTAAAGAAGAAAAAGAAGAGGAATCCTTACTGCAGTAGAATGTTCCTTTTTCTCATGGAGGCGGGCACTTCGACGTTCTTCTGAGTAGGCATGTTGTTTTAAAGCATTGAAAACATGGTTTGATAGTTTTAAATCCATTCCAATTCCATCTCCTACCTGAAATCCAGGAGCAAACTGCCAAAAAGAAGAATTAGCATGAAATACTTTTAAATGGGGACAATAAAAAACAATCAACAACAAGAATAGTCTTCACTTGGAACAGGTTTCTTACTCAACAGGTGATCATGCTACAAAATCAGAATCCATAGGTACTACAGAGAAAAAATAACAGAAAGAGGAGCACTGCTACATACGAAATTGTGACCCAAAGGAAGGCATTTATTCTATGCATAGAAAATAGCTAATCACATCTAAAACTAAGGTCTTTCAACTACACAAGGTACATATGCTTTGTACCTTGCTTTTACATCAGCCAAAGGACGTAATACTGTATTTCGAAGCTGTACCAAACCTTACCAAGAAATAAAATTTCATAATTATTTTTGAGGAGTGGGTTAGTATATCAAACTATGTCCATACCAATGACAATGACAATTATGTTCTAGAGCTGTGTGGCCCAATTAGACACAGGCCAATTAGCCACTAGCCACATGTGTATATTTAATTAAAATTAATTTTAAAATTTCCTCAATTGCACCACCTGAATTTCAAATGCCCAATAGCAAATGTGGCCACCATACTGGACAGCACAGATATAGAACATTTCCATTATCACAGAAAGTTCTACTGGACAGCAGTGTTCTAGAGTCAGATCTGGAATGTTTCTGGAAATGATATAATTTAATATGTTTACTTCACAAGATTTGTGTTCTAAAGTCTAAATGTTTTATATTAACCACAATATTTATGAAAGGGTTAGAATGCTGTATTTTAAAATCATATTTTATTTCTCATTTTGCAGGAATAGTTCAGGAGTAAGATAAGAAAACACAAAAAGCATAAAAGGGCATATAGTAAAAAGTATTTCTCCCTCCCATTCCTATTCCCCCAGTCACCACTATTATCTGTTTCTTAGATAGGGATTCTATTTTATAGAAAATAATATGCTGAAGAATGAATGTTACTTTCATAAGAATTATTTCATAATTTTAGAATCAATGTAAATGAAATTAGTTTTTTCAACATTGCTCTAGAATTTTATTCTGAGGTAATTTATATTCTCATTAGTGGCTGAATTTTCATGGCATTACTATATTGTTATCTAAAACATCTTTAGAAAGGAAGAAAGATATTTTTGGAAATTTAAGATACTATTTATTTAGAATCCCATGTTTTTAAAACTTATGCAAACAAAACTCTCAATTCAGAGATAGATACTTTCTGTAACTTACATTTTCCATTCTTGCTGTATTCTTTCTCCCACATACTACTTCATCATGTTTGGTGGTGATGTCTTTTCCTTTTCCAATAAAACCCTTTTTGGGAGTGGGAACTGGTTTTGCTAAAGGCGATTAAGACAAGCCAAGTATATAAAAATAGCAAAGAGCAAAGACTAAATTGCTGCATTCAACATTGTCTGAAAAGACATTTGAATCTAAGAGTAAATTACCAAACGAGATTCAAAGGAAAATAAAAAATTGAAAAGGTTCATTGGAAAAATTAGTCTTCGTGTACTCCTATTCTACCCCCACAGAAAATGAATGCATTGATACCTGGTCGGTAGGGATCATCGCGAGTATCCTGCCAGTCAACCTCATCTTCAGAGCTATCACTGTCTTCATAAGGATGCACTTTTCGATAATTTTCAAAGGAAATGGAAACTTAAAAGGCAAAAACAGTTGAAGATTTATTTAGAAGCACATTACAAGCATTTTCTAGTGCACAGTGGAGTTGTCACAATAAGGATATAGTACCTTTGCTATCTCCATTGAATTTTTTTTCTTCACGCCTAAGCTGTGCATCATATTCTCTGTCAAATTCCATCTGTAGCATCTGTGCCAGCATTAGGTCACTGGAAGTGTCAATGTTTTCTCCAGTAATAAATGGTCCTTCAGTAACACTATTCAAAATAAGGCAACATAAACTAATATAATGCACTTGTGTAAACAGAGGCTACCAATTATGAGAGGATGTGTCTTTTCAGTGTTAGAACTGTACTGAACTATGGGAAAGAACTCTATGAAACCATTCACCGCCTGCCCATCTAGGCTCAGGACTAATGGCATGCACCTGTGAGAGCACCAACTAGGACTAAGAGCTGGAAGAAAAAAGCTAAAGGGTCTACAATAAAATTCAAACTGAGAATTTATTTGTTCAGAATCTATTTGTTCTGTGTTCTAATCATAGGAGAGATAAATGTTTATGAAAAGATAAACTACAAACACTTGATCAAAACTGTACCTCATCAGGTTCAACTGCTGCATTAATATGAAATCACTTAAAACCCAGAGAAACAGTGGTTTGTCCAAGATAATGAAAACCAATCATAGACTCAGGACCAAAATTCAAATATCAGTAGACTCCTGGTATGGAGCTCTTCCTACTGCACTGTTTCTCTTTTTTGGAGACAGGATCTCACTCTGTTGACCAGGCTTGAGTGTGTGGCATGATCATAGCTCACTGCAGCCTTGAACTCCTGGGCTCAAGCGATCCTTCTGTCTCAGCCTCCCATACAGGCATGTGCCACCACGTCCAGCTAATTTTTTAATTTTTTGTAGAGATGGGGGCTAGCTATTTTGCCTAGGCTGGTCGTGAACTCCTAGCCTCAAGCTATTCCCACCCCCCACCCCCCACCCCCGGCCTCAGCCTCCCAAAGGGCTGAGATTACAGGTGTGAGCCACTGAGCCTGGCCCCTACTGCACTGCTTTTCTAAATGTATTTCTTACTCAGCTGTCATGACAATCACTCATCAAATCCCAAAACTTTGCCATAATAAGGTGCTAGATAAAATAGAAACTTAGCGAATTTTACTTACACAACTTCAGGAAAAGCGGCAGCTTCTTCTTCTAACTGCAATTCTTTGGCCAACTGTTCACTCATTACATCAGCCAAAGAACAAGATATTGTATTTTGAGGAGTAGCCCATGGACACTACATAGATATATATATAAAAAAAAAAGGAACAGCTCAATTCATAATAATGAAATAAAGTACTTTTCAACTTGTAAATAAGGTTATCTTTTGAGAAATAAACTATGTAGTTAAAAACCCAAAATGAATGATTAGCTATTTACAGAAATCATCTCAAAAGTAAAAATACTTCCCAGACCAAATATAGTCCAGGATACATGTAAACTAAAACAGCCAAAAGTACTTTCTAGGCTACTTAGTAGGTATGTCCTTACAGTTGAGGGGAAGCACCAGGCTACTACAACAGACAATGAGTTCACATAACTCTTCTTGTTCCAATTCCTTGCTCAACAAGCTACCTTCTGCTTATAATTTGGCTTCCCAAGTAGATTTTCTTACAGGAGTAGACTATACCAACTAGCACAGGGCCGACTGAGAAGTTATGCCCTGTTCTAATGTAAGCATTAAGGCTTCTTCTAAGTGTACAAAGTATGTCAGCTCCTCTCAAGACATCTTAGGATACGCTAAAACAAAACCAAGAACAATAAAAATTATTTCTGAACTTTAGAAGCTGAGAAACAAACTCAATATATTTACCCTTGACTCAGAGCAAAAAAAAAACAAAAAAACAATACAAATACAGCAAAGTAATGCTCTTTGGCCTTTCTCAATGACATCACTGTCTCAGCCTTCTTGAAATGGGTTTATTTCACAATTCATAATCTTTGAGGGGGCAAGTCACTTTACTTAGCAGCAGCAATTGATTACATTTTATAGTCTGATGATTAATACCACTAATATTAAGATGTATAAGCATCTCTTGAACTTTCCCAGCTCTCTCCATCCCTCTTCTGTGATTCTACACCAAGGTATCTGATCACTGGGCTACTATTAGAGGATCCTAACTAATCTTCCTGCTCCCAGTCTTGCTTGTTTTCATTCTTCACACAACACAATGGTTTCTCTAAAATGCAGATCTGACTGGTTCAGTTTCAAAGGAAAGTGAACTAAAATAAATCTCTTATTGTTTCCTTGCCTTTAGGATAAAGTCCAGACTCATTCCTTAACTGCTATTCAGTGTCTAATTTAGGGTATAGCATATGATGATATCTGTTTTAGCCACAAAATTATTTAATCAAGTTTAGCCAGTATAGGCTCTCCAGCTGCTCTAACGGCCTGGTGGTCTAAGGGCCTGTTGGTATGACTCTTGGAGACAACTGGGCAAGTGACCTTTGTTCAGGTTCCACAGCATTGTCGTTCAGGAATTTACTTGGCTCAGGCTGTTTGGGTGGAGCACCTAAGAGTGATAATTGTTAATTATATATTCATGCCTGAATGAATCACAATCAAGTTTTATCTAGTCTCATCCTGAGTTCGAGGAGATGCACCTGGACCCTAACACATACCTACATTAGCCTACTGCAGGATTGTTCCAGCCTTATATAAGGCTAGGTCTGAGGAGAACAGGGAGGCTTCATGAAGGTCTACAGTAACTTTCATTCACTCAGAGCTTATCAGCAATTGAGCATTCTCACGATGAGGATTTTAAGGTCTGGAATCTTGAAGCTCTGTAATCTGGAGAACATAGCTAATCTTTTGGCCACATGACTCTGACTTCTTTCTGTATCCTCTAGGTAGAAGACAGAATGCCTTTTAGCCTAGAAATGCTTCATCTGATCAGTTCCAAAGTCCGAGTCCAGGTTCCAAAAGGCTGTATTCTCTGACTCAGAATTCTCAATCCACTTAGGCAATGACTAACAGCCACCTAACAGACATTTGAATATTCACTATATTTAAGTCACTTGGTAAGTATACATAACTTACACAGACTATTTAAGTCACACAATAATTGTGTAGTTGGAAATATCATCCCAACTTTATATTTAAAAACTGAAACACATAAGATTTTTTAACCCAATATAACACTGTAGCTGCAAGTGCTGACATCTGAACAAAGGTGGTAGGGTTGGAGGCTGCACTGTTAGCATTTTGCCTCCCTTATCACCTCACTCAGGAATGTAAGAAGCAAACCATCCCACTGTCTGCAATATAAAATCCAAATTCTTCAGCAACGAATGCCCTTCACAACTTACCCTAATTTATCCTTCCAGTCTCAACCTTCATCTATCCTACACTCTAGTAACACTAATTACATGGAAAAAATATAGTATGCTCTCAACCCCTTATGTTCTCACAAATTCTTTTCTCTCAATGTTTTTTCTCCCTTCTCTATTCACACCAATTAAATGTTACCTCCTCTACAAGGCCCAATGTCATCAGATGGATCCCCTTCTTTATGTTCCCATCCCACTATGTGAACACTGTTAGTACAGGACCTACCACTGTTTAAGGGTTAATGCGTCAGCCACAATTGAGCAGGAGCCCATTGAAGGGTGAGGTCTTCTCATCCTCAGAGTCCAGCACAGAGCTTTGGACATAAAGAGGGATTCAAGCATTTACTGAATATGTGCCAAAAGGAAACACTGGAGATACCGAATGGAATTGCCAGGTTGTCCCTCGGCTACTGAGGCCTGATGTCTTCCTACATCGCTTTTCATCTAACATCCTTTCCTCCATCTTGAAGTCTGCCCTTTTGCCTACCCACTTCTGAGATATCTAGTCTTTTGCCATCTGCCAATTAATCCTGCTAAGGTACTAAATAAAGTATTAGCTGACAATTTCTTAGAAGAGGCAAAAATGACAGGCAGTAATTTTTATTTTAAGGCAGATTTGCTTACTCCTTGACACACTGGATCAGGAAGGGAAATATGAAATATGTAGAGACCACAAATAGCACCAAGACACCCTGATTGCCACTGCTACCAACCTTAGACACTATACTGTCCTGTATACTACTGGCCAGCTCAGCTGGGCACTTCACACTGAGGAAATTTCCTTAGGAGAGGTAAATAAGTAAAGATTTCAAAAAGGTTGCCAACTCCCATACTTTGAAATCAAATCCAAACTCTTCAAACCAGCAGTCAAAAGCCCTCCATAAAATGTTTCCAGCCTGTGTGAGGGACAGTTTCTGGGCTGGGGCAGAACCCCTTGTGCCTTCCCTACAGGCACAAGTGGTTCACCAACACAAGGGGAGCTTAGAAAATTTACTGAACACTCCTGCTACGAACAGGTACCAGGAGGTGTGTGTAAGGGAATCCTCTGTCATCATCTTGTGACTCTTCAGTCAACCAAATCCTATTTGTTAATAGAGAAATTTTGTTAAATGTTAAAATAATAACAAAAAAATCTAAGGAGGTAGACAAAAAAAGCGCTCCATAATCTTGCTTTCTCCTAGCTATTCAAAGTCATTTCCCACTATTCTGTTTATCAACATAAACTTCCCAGAGCA
Organism: Lepilemur ruficaudatus; assembly: GCA_963574885.1. NCBI lineage: Eukaryota > Metazoa > Chordata > Mammalia > Primates > Lepilemuridae > Lepilemur > Lepilemur ruficaudatus. The sequence goes on along the minus strand of CAUYRT010067459.1, from coordinate 7,701 downwards.
TCATAATCTGATGGGAAACCCCACACAGTCCTTTCCAGTTAGTTATTCTACTTTAAAGGACACCCATCAAGCCTACAACCAGCTCCCTGATTCATTCTTTACTGTTTCTGAAGAACCCTAAGACTCACTCTGTTTTCCCCTCCTTTGTGAAACTGCCACCACTGAACTCTGTTCCCTGGGGTTCTCCATGACTACCACATTCTCCCACACCGGGAAGGCTGCAAATTGGAGGGAAATCATCCCCCTTTCCTTCCTGATCCTAAAGATGCACCCTTTGCTGCCTGTCCCACTTTTTAATGCAGACAACTATCGGGAAAGAATCAAGTGAAATCAAAAGCACCAAACATGAAACAGGCACATAATCACAAAAATTATGTCCTGTACCTGAAGCAAGTCAAGAGAATCATAACTTACAGGAAGGTCCCTTTTCTGACCATGCAGCTCTGACATAATCTAGGCAGAATATTGATGGGAGTAATTTTACATCTTAAGACATGGGTCTCTGGAAAAACTGATCCGAGTCTACACAACATTAATCCATTTTTAAAAAATGTTTTAGGGTAATTCTGTATTTACAGGAAAAAACTGCAAAGATACTATAGAGTTCCCAAATAACCATACACCCAATTTCCCCTATTATTAACATCTTGTCTTAGTATTATACATTTGTCACGATTAATAAACTAATATCGACACATTATCATTAACTAAAGTCCATACTCTATTTATAATTCCTTAGTTTTCCCCTAACGTCCTTTTTCTGTTCCAGGAGCTCCTCCAGGACATCACATTACATTTAGTTGTCATGTCTCCTTTGGTTTCTCTTGGCTGTGAGTTTCTCAGACTTTCGTTGTTTTTGATGACCATGACAGTTTGGAGAAGTACCACTAATCCATTTTTTTAACAGCTTTCCAACAGAACTACACACTTCCTTACTTCTGCCTACACAGTTTGCCAATCCTCCCTTCCTGGAATATCCTTTGAAATTCCTTGTCCATCAGCAGTTTTGGCATTTTGTAACTAGCACCCTGGTACCCTGGGAGAGGGATTCCCCAAGACCCCTTCAGGGAGTCTGTGAGGTCATAATTTTCATAATAAGACATTTCTGTCTTTTTTACTCTCATTCTCCCAAGAGTGCAGAGTTTTCCAGAGTCTACATCAGATATAATGACAGCATCACTCTGACAGCTAATGGGATGTGTGTTGGGTATTCTTGTTTTCTAAAATTTTCTAAGGTAGTAGATTTAAGATATAAATGTACATTTTTACAGATTAACTCAGTTTGCTCTCAGTATTGCTGCTGTGCTCTATAATCTACATATCTATGAGGATGAATTTTCTTCATATCCTTCAACCAAAACTTATGAAAGAAAAAAGGACATATAAGAATCCAGCTATCTTCTATTAAGTCAGACATTAAGGAGATTTGCAAAAATGTAAAACAATATTATTGTCTTCGCTGATTTTTGTTTTGGAAAATCGCTTTCTTTAAATATAAAAATGTTATTTTTGTCAACATTTGACTTTTAAATGACTTAAAAATTTTCAGTTTATCAGTTTTAATTTCTGATATGATAAATATCAATAGATGTAACCAATGTAAACAAAAGTTCTTTGGAGTCCTCAATGATTTTTAAGAGTATAAAGATTTCTTGACTAAAAAGTATTCACAATCTTTTTATTTTTCAACACCCTCCTCAAATCTCCACATCCTCTATGTAGGTTTCTGTAATCACTTTGGTCTTCTACAAGGTTAAAGAAGGAAAGAATTAAGTGATAGTACTTTCAGCTTCTTTCTAATTATTTTGCCTGTCAAAACACTGTTCTCCCCATCAAGCATCAATAAACCCCAAGAGCATCTTTTTTGTTGAATGATGAAAACATAATTTTATAGTTCTGATGATGTACACTTAAATGAGAATATGACTGATATAAAATATTTCATTATTGAATTAGTCTTTTTTAAAAATTATTTTTATTTTTGTAGAGATGGGGTCTTGCTATGGTCCCCAGGCTGGTCCTGAACTCCTGGCCTCAAACAATCCTCACATCTCAGCCCTCCAAAATGCTGGGATTACAGGTGTGAGCCACCATGACCAGCCTATTAGTGTTGTAAGTGAAATTTGTTCTGAGTTGAGGATGTATTCTGAACGGAGTTTGCCTCATTTGACTTTTTTTTTTTTTTTTGAGACTTTTTTACCAGCCATTGTTGATACTAACTGGAGGACTTTTTAACATGTAAATATTTCTTAGTCGCTATCTACTGATTTGTCCTTTTATGTCTACTGATCTTGACCCTGTAAACAAGGCTTTAACAAAAAATGCACAAAATAACATGTAGATGTAACTGCGTTTGCCAATGGAATATCTCAGATTCTTCTGACAGTTGTATGAGAACGTTTATAAAATTAATTTTCCTTTACAGCATAGGTGATTATTTACCCTTTTTTCCTGTTAAAACCAAGCCTGAGATCTAATAAGATAAACAAGCAACCCTTCAAATGGAGCAAATATGCTGTGTTAGCATGTAAAGAATTATGAAGCTACAAAAGCTAGATTCCTTCACAACCTTAATCTGTGGAACAGTAATCCCAATAGGAGCACTCTACTCTCAAGCAAACCTTCAATAAAGTGGCGGAAAATTCTTTTCATCCTTTTAATGACAGTATCATGTAAAGGAGCAGCCTGGAGAAACCAGATATGAAATAAACGTTTTGAGTTTGCCATTCTAGAAAAAACTTTAAACGTTAAAGTCCTGGCAAATCATGAAAACTTATAGCCGTTTTACAGTATGTAGTGTACACTTGAGTATTAGCGTCGGGGAAGGAAGGGTGCTCCTAGGACTTATCTTTTACCGCTTCCAAAACAAGACATTACTGAACTGGGGTAACCATACTTGTCAAATTAAGGAAATAGTTTCCTAAACCAACTTTCTGTCTGGCTTTCCGTTTGTTCAGCTGACTCACCTGGCCCGTGAAAAACAAGACCGTGCTTGTTCTCCCTCAAATGGCAGCGTCTGTAACCCAGTCCGGCTCAAATATATGCCACAGAAAGTTTTAAGGGGAAGAAATAGAAACAGCCCTAACCACCCGGGGTGGCCTTTGGGAGCCCCAGCCGCCTTCCGCAGCCTTTTTCCACTCCCTCTACGCCCACCTCGGCAGCCCCTCGGCCAGTCCCCCATTGCCGAGGTCGCCGGCGTCCGGTCCCAGAACTTCCAGAGTCGCCCACGAAGTCGCCCTCCCCCGGCCTTCTGAAAGAACCAGCACAGGTAGCCAAGGCAGGTACGCCAGCCCGGACTGCCACTCACCTTGCTGGGTCCCCAGGCCGCTGCCCGCCCGGGCTCAGGCGATGCCACTCCGACCAGATCCATTGGCAGCAGAAGACAGCGATAAGAACAGAGCAGAGAGGCGGCAAGACGGGCAGGAGGCTCCGCCGAGGAGACAGACGGGGCCGGGGTGACCGGCGGCTGGTGCCGGAGCTTAGGTGACAGATGGCGGCGGCGGCCGCGTCCGGAACTAGACCTCTCCTCTTCCGCCCTTACCGCGAGCACAGTCGTTTCCGATTGGTCGCTCGCCTCTGGCTCCTCCTTGAGGCACCTTCCCCCCGCCCCGAACATCCCGGGGGTCCACTTCCGGACCCTGCTCGCCGGCCCTGGGGGGTAAAGTCCGGCGGGCGGTGGTTGTGGTCGCGGTTGGCAGTGCCCGCAGGGCCTGGGTGTGGCTTCCTCTGGCCCAGGCTCTGCCCTCTTCCCGCCCTGGCAGCCCAAGATAGCCGCTGCGTCTAGTTAAACTAGATTAGACTGCGTGGACTATAAATAAACAAACCCTCCAGGCTCTCTGTGTTCATGCATTATTTCCCGGCGTAATTCTAAACCGCGATGGTTTGGAAGACGGAAACGGCAGATTTAGAGAAGGGAAGGGGACTGAACAGGACGGTCGGTTTCAGTTGTTGTGGAGCGTGGAATGCGGAAATTTGTAAAATGTGTTATGTAACATTGAGTCCTATTATAGGACTCAATAATAACAGTTTTTATAATAAAAATTTTGATTCCTTATTTTGTAGAGAGATTCTCATAAAGTGACCGAAGAAAAGATAACTAAGCACTACATTTCACTTACTATTATATATCCATGCACCGTGCAAAATATTTTAACTCTTTAGTCCTCAAAATAACCCTGAGGGGTAAATTCTGTCGTTATCTCAGTTATACTGATAATGAAACCGAGGCACAGAGAGGTAAAGTGACTTACTTGAGGTCTTACAGTTAATTAGTGGCAAAGCCAGTAACTGGGGAACCCAGACAGTCTGGGTTTAGGGGCTGGCTCTATACTCTCTATATGTTCACTATTCAGACATTCTAGAAACACCTACTGAATAACTGTTTCCCATAACTCTCAGTTTAGAGTCATGATCTCAAACTGTCTGTACATGAAAGCCTTGGGATACTGATTCTAATGATTAATGATTGGCACACAATCCTTGCAAGCTACTTTCCTTCCAGGTCAAAACATGTTCTAAATCCTCCAAACACTGCCACTAAAATAAGGCAAACTATAGCTATATGATAGGCTATAGACCCATGCTGGCAAATGTTGTCCATATATGTGAATGTGTGTGGAAATTGTATTCCCTCTTAGTGTTCAAAGGATTATAATTGAAGTATAAATAGTTGAGGAAAAATGGGAGTAACCAGAAACAAAACGGACTTCTCAGTTCTGGATAAGAAAAAAATAGGAGAGAGGATCAACCAGGAGAAGTTATTGGAAACTCCTATTAAATTAGCCAAGGATTTCTAAAGAAAAGATCAAAAGGAAAAGAGCAGACTAGAAAGAAAGGCTGAGATGCAGTGTATGACAGAAAGTTAACATTGGGGGCATATCAGAAAAGGACAAGAAGTTGAAAATAAAACTAAGGATCTGAATATTCTTTTTAGATCATCCTTTCAACAAAATTCTATTGTTTGCTTAAGTCGCTAACAATTAACAAATATGAATAAAAATAAGCGCCTGCCCTCATGTACCTTGAGGTCCTAAACACAGGTACAAGTAAGTGTTTAAGACTGTGCACAGAAGTCTGTGCATAGCCCAGTGGACGTAAAGGAGGGAGAGGTTAGATCCATCCAGATGCTCAGGAAAGGTTCCTTACAGCAGATGACACTTGAGCTCAGCCGTGCAACATGACGAGGCATCAGTGAGATGGACTGTGAGGTGGACTGGGGACTTCCACACATGGGGAGCTGTCTCCAGGGTGCATCAGAAAAGGGCAATGGTTTGGCATGGCCAGACCTAGGGTTCAACAGGGACAAAGTGAAAGATTGGGTTGGAGAATGCAGAGAAGGGCCAGGTCCAAGTGTTTTTAATGCTAAGGACTTAAGAGTTTAGACAATAAGAAGTCATTAAAAGGGAAGAATACTGTTTTCAGATTCGCTTACTAGAAAGATCATTCTGACAGCTGTGTGAAGGGTAGATTGGGAGAGGGTGAGGCTGCAGACTGGAAAACCTGGCAGGCAATTGATGAAGAGGGTTGCCTGGACCTCCATTGACATATTCTTTAAATGTGTTAATACTTTCCATCTAATTTCAAGCCTCAGAAACTCTTTTTTTATTTCTTTAAAGTGACTTTGAATATTCTAACTTTTATCTCATTTCTCTTATTTCTGAGCTTTGGTTTTGGGGTTTTGTTGCTGGTGTTGGTAGTGCCAGGTGAGGGTAGGGCGGCATGCAATGCAGGCATCCCAGTGTGGGTCAAGAGGGCTAAGACGATGACTTCTGCTTTCTTTCTTTCTTTTTTTTTCTCTCGTTTTTGAGACAGAATCTCGCTCTGTCACCCTATCTAGAGTGCAGAGGCATCATAATAACTCACTGCAACCTGTAACTGCTGTGCCCAAGTGATCCTCTTGCCTCAGCCTCCCAAGTAGCTGGGACTACAGGCTCGTGCCATGATGCCCATCTGGCTAATTTTTCTATTTTTAGTAGAGAGGGGGTCTCACTCTTGCTCAGGCTGGTCTCGAACTCCTGACTGAGCTCAAGCAATCCTCTGGCCTTGGCTTCCCAGAGGGCTAGGATTACAGGCATGAGCCACAGGACGGTCCTGTTTGTTCTGTGATAGGGTCTTGCTCTGTTGCCCGGGCTGGAGTGCAGTGGCATCATCATAGCTCACTGCAACCACGAACTCCTTTGCTCAAGTGATCCTGCTGGTTCAGCCTCCTGAGTAACTGGGGCAATAGGCGTGCATCACCATGCCCTGGCTAATTTTTCTATTTTTTGTAGAAACAGGGTCTCACTCAGTCACCCAGGCTGGAGTGCAATGGTGTGATCATAGCTCACTGCAACTTCAAACTGGCCTCAAGTGATCTTCCCATCTTGGCCTCCCAAAGTGCTGGGATTATAGGTGCACACCACCGCACCCAGCTGGTTGGTTGTTTGCAATTCAGGTATATACCTGATGTCACCAACTACGTACTCCTCCAAAATGAAGATAGAAGGACATTCACAATATTTACAAATTTTACATTTGTAAATGTTATGAATAGGAAAAGTGTGGTTTACCAATAACAGCATTTAGTCCTATGTGATTTCCTAGTGAGCCCGTAAATGAGGTAAGGGCCATTTTGCTGTGAGGTAGAGTAAGCACATATTTGAAAGGTTTGGCTCCAGCTTCTACATCCTGTCATCTCGGCAGATGAACTCACTGGTGCTCAATAGCAACAAAACTATTCGAGAATGTGCTCTGCCTAAACACATGGAATCAGCAGATTCTTTGATCTCTAGAACAGAAATAAGGCTCTATTTAGTCTTTAATATTGAAATAAATTAAGTCTATTTGCAAATGGCTGCTTCAGGCCATTAATAAATATTTATTAACTGCCTGGAATACCCCCAAAGTCCTGTGGGAGAAACAAAGAACCATGAGGTTATAGTTGGGGAGATAACATATTCATACAACAATATTAAAGGTCTATATTTAATAAAGTTAATAAATATTAATATTTAAGTATTTATATTAAGTAAATGTTAATATTATACAACACTTCTCTCTCAAAAAGGTGCATGATTTATTTCCAAATGACAGCTAGAGACAACAAATGTTTCAGGATTCATTGTGGGTTGGTGAGGTATGGAAGCACTGCATGGCACCAAACTAGGCCCTGGAGGTCAGGGAGACGCTACAAAACTAGTTTGGGTAGAAGAACAGCATAAGACGAAGCATAAAGGCAGGAAAGTCCATTGTATGTTTGTTTAGTGACTTCTGAGTATTTTCATAAGGTTACTAGAGTTAAATGTTATGACCATAGTTCAGTTAGGGTCAGTTGGAACTCACTAGTTCTTAAGTCCAAACTATTGCCTTTTTTTTTTTTTTTTGATACAGAGTCTCACTCGGACACCTGGGCTAGTGTGCTATGGCATCAACCTAGCTCACAGCAACCTCAAACTCCTGGGCTCAAGCAATCCTCCTGCTTTTGCCTCCCAAGTAGCTGGGAATACAGGCACATACCACCACACCTGGCTAATTTTTCTATTTTTAGTTGCCCAGCTAATTTTTTTCTAGTTTTTGTGGAGATGGGGTCTTGCTCTTGCTCAGGCTGGTCTCGAACTCCTGACCTCAAGCTATCCTCCGGCCTCAGCCTCCCAGAGGGCTAGTATTACAGGTGTGAGCCACCACACGTGGTCATATTGCCATTTTTTTTTTTTTTGAGACAGA